>CM055281.1:6461012-6565932 GCA_029237695.1 Conchocele bisecta
TAACCATATGTTCGTTTAAATATCCGGCGTTCACCTATTTAAACGCCTGTCGCTTCTTTCAACGCCTCTTTTTTGACATAGTTTTCGTCGTTTTTAATTAGAAAATGATGTTTTCGTTGGTTTTAATTATGACAACGAAATCGATGTCGAAGCGATGTGTAAACGATAGGCAACAAGGTGTATGTTCACGTGGTACTAACAACAACAACAAGTACTGAAATTTCCAGCATCCATCTGATTTAAAGTACGTATTCTTTTATAGTGTCCTTATTACGTAACGGATTTTGATGAAATATGGCGCATCAAACGCGTCTTGTTAAGTTGCATTTGGTGGTCTCTGTATTTTCGCCCAAAATTCTGTCGTTTTTGCGAAGAATCGATTTCCGTGTCAGAGAGACACGGAAATCGATTCTTCGCAAACATGACATAAATCTGTGCCAAATTCCATGGACCACCAAATGCAGCTCATGAAAACGCGTTTGCTGCGCCATATTTCATCAAAATGTGTTGAATATTAAGGAAAATATCAAATAATACTTACTTTGAGTGGGCGACGTTGTTGTTGTTGTAACCACGTGATCATGCACCTTGGGCAAGTGTTCGTGTGTAGAACCAGTAACGCTGTGAATGTATATTCCTAAGAATAATACCATCAGTAGTATGATCATATGAATAACACACTTCCCAATGGCCTCGGCGCGAGTGGTATGGGTGGAGATGCTTGTCATACACCGGTAATTAGTGCGACATAATGCCCCGGGGCAGGCAATTAGGCCGTCTCGCGAGTCGTCTGGTGGGAATATTCGATGTACACACATCTGCCAATACCGTCATCTGTATCCGAAACCAACCCACGTCATAGTGAATATATGGTTAGTACCGTCGAATATAAAATATATTCGGTTGAGCCTTAGACAGCTTTATTGGGGCGAGCTTTAGCGATCCCAATAAAGTTGTCGTGGCGAAACCGAATATATTTTATATTCGACGGCACTAACCATATATTTATTTATTACACTCTTGCGAGTTATTTGCATGGGTTTCGCTGTGAGAGAAAACCCGTAATCAACTCGTTACAAATAATACACCGTGAAGAGAACATCCGTAATTGCGCGCCTGTTTTCTTGGAAACCACGAGCTACCATGCCAAATGTTTACTTTTTATTACAGTCAAAATAAAATTATTTGAAAACTTGGAAAGGGTTTCGACTAATCTAGAATGTTAATGTGATTGAACGCATTCCAAACATGCAGAAAAATATATCTGGTTCATAGAAACAGCTGCGTAATTTGGATTTCAAAAAGTTTACATAACGTCACATTTGACGTCACACAACGTAACTTTAAAACGCGGGAAAACACGTCATTATGTAACTATTCATGCACACATCACAATTCATTGTTTTTAATCTCATATGCAAATGAGGCATGATATTTGTTAATTATTTATACCACTTAAATGCGTCACCTGAAAAAATAATATTTTCGACAGATTGTAAAGTATGATATTTGCACATCAAAAAATAAAGACAGAGAATAAATAGTGATGTCTGTTAAAGGTACATGCCCACGCAGTAGGCACAAAATGTTCTTTATAGGAATTAAATAAGTGTACAATTATGTCACTATTCCACCAGTTCTAAAAATTACGAGTGCCCGCTATACAAATACAGTCAAACCTGTGAATAAAGGCCAGCCATGGGAAATGAAAAATCCGGCCTTTGTCCACAGGTGGTCTTTATTCGCAGGGTCATTTATATAGTATGTGTGCCATTGGGACAACAAAATTGTGGCCTTTACAGCCAGGTGATTGCTGTTAGGAGGTGGTCTTTAGCACAGGTTCGACTGTATAATCATTTATTAATTATCAATTTACTGTTAGCGACGCGCGGCGGTAACAGTCTATTTTGATAATGTGCGGGGAAGACGACTTTCACATCACGGCTTGCGGTGCGCATGCGCAGTATACTACGCGCGCCAGTAGGCTTCCCAATATGTAAACAAGATTATCAACATGTCGAAACGTCCAGGACGGAAATTGTATGAAACGGCGTAGGCCAAAACAAAGGCGAAATGTCTGAGGGACAGGCAGTACAGAGCTAGAGTGGTTAATATTGGCATCCAGATCACCAAATGGAAAGAGTTACGTGGAGATTTAGATTTGGACTCGAACAGAGATTTTTCTTCTCAACTTCCGATACTTCACTGCGCATGTCAAAGATGTGATATGATTGACCGTGTCACGTGAGGTGTATTGGTAAAAATAGCACGAGGTCGGAAAATACCCTTTCTGGTCGCGGCATATAAAATGCGATTTAACACCAATGAACACTCGCCGTAATTGAAAATAACTCGGTAGTGGGTAGACAAATGGCTCATATAAGGCATGACAGAAAATGAAAAGTAGTAGTACAGTGTAACCTGCTGCGTGGGCATGTACCTTTAACATTTTAAGGCAACAGGTTATCGCTCCTGATAGCAGTGTGAAAAATTACGTATGATATACAATGTATAATAATGCTCATCAATACGTGGGGTAATGGTGAATGAACGTTTATTTTGCCAGAAAATGTCTCAGATGATATATCTGATATAAAGAACAGTTTGTGCCTACTGAGTGGGCATGTACCTTTAACCCTTCCTAAGCTGTTGACGGAAATTGCCGTCTGCTGTTTTTCATTTTTGATTTAATTCTTAACAGAAAATGGTTTTGACAGCACATGAGAATCGTCTCCACTGGAGACGATTCTCATGTGCTGTCAAAACCAGGTTTTTGTCGAGAAATATTAAAAAAAAAACAACATTTCCAGCAGACGACAACATTTAATTCAGCGTAGTAATTTAACGTTTAATTTCTACTGAGTGGGCATGTACTGAGTGGGCATGTACCTTTAATGCCATAATTGTTTATGATATTTGTGAAGCTAACAGAAAATACAACGTAAATATGTGGCTGTGACTGGAGAAATGTAGCGACCAGTGTAGATCCAGACAAGCCTGTGTGACACAGTATCTACACTGGTCGCAAAACCCATAATGCCCATTTCTCCAGTCACAGTCACATTTCAATTTTGTGTGTCCAATCTAGTTCGGGGTGGTCATCCCATGTGACTTTTTGAATAAGGTACACACCGAATTTGGAAGAAAAATCACTCGATTCGAGATAAGAAAATGTAAATATCTCTGCTTTTGCGCAACAGATTTTGATGAAATAAAGCGCACCGTACGTTCTGATGCCAATAGTTTTCCCGGTTGTAATCACAAGGTGCATGATCACGTGGTTATAACAACAACAACGTCGCCCACTCCAAAGTAAGTATTATTTTATATTTTCCTTAATACGCAACATATTTTATCAAATATGGCGCAGCAAACACGTCTTCATGAGCTGCATTTGGTGATCCAGGGAGTTCGGCACAGACGTATACACGGAAATCGATTCTTCGCAAAAACGACAGAAGTTTGGGCGAAAATACAGAGACCACCAAATTGGTTTGGTGCGCCATATTTCATCAAAATCCGTTACGTACACTATAAAAGAATACGTACTTTGAATCAGATGGATTCTGGAAATTCCATTACTTGTTGTTGTTGTTGTTGTTAGTACCACGTGATCATACACCTTGAAACAGCATCAAGCTAAGCATTACGGTTTTCCCAAACATTCGGGACCTTTGTTTCCCCCGAGTCTGAAAAGCGTGGATAATGTTCACACAAATAAAGTTCCAGAATGTTTGGAAAAACTATAATGTTTAACATAATGCCGTTTACAACCATGAAACGTACTCGTATTGGTGGGTACGGTGCGCTTTTTTACTTAACTAGCTAAGTATACTTTGAGGGAGTAATCATTTATTTTTCCCGAAATGCATTATTTCATATAGAACTAACGACTGCATATATTTGATTATTACAAATATGTAGAATATTATACTGAATTTATTACATTATCACAGCCAAAATAAATTTATTCTGAAATTGAAAATTTCTCCCTCAAAGAGCAAGATAAGTATACTTTGCAACTTAATAAATCAAAATGTACAGCATTAAAGATTGGGGAACTTAGGCATAACCCAAGTCAATGGTGTAATAGCAATCGATATACGTGGTCAAACGACCATGCATCAACACTTGGAATAATATTCACAAACAATAAAACACAGCTACATGAACTAAATTTATTACCAAAAATTAAGTGATTTCAAAACTGTTTAACAAACTGGCAAAAATGGAACTTGACATTAATCGGCAAGATAACTGTATTAAAGACCTTCGCGTTACCAAAACTAATATACCCACTGACAGTCCTAGAGAACCCGGCTGAAGAAACAATCAAACAGATTAATGACATAATGTACAAATTTCTCTGGGATGGTAAACCCGATAAAATAGCACGAAAACTATATACAAAACTCATGAAAACTGTGGTTTGAAAATGATTAACATACATGCATTCATCAATTCACTAAAATGTTCATGGATAAAACGTTTAAATGGTACTAATCAGAATCAATTAAAAAAAGCATATAATAAGGAACTAAGTAAATATGGTGATAATGTACTATTTAAAAGCAATCTAAATTCAAATGACACAAAACACCTTGTAAAACAATATTCGTTTCTTAAACAATATGTTAACATCTTGCAAAATCAATTATAAACATTTATATACCAACATATCATATGAAATGATTATGGCATAACTCAAACATAAAAAAATGAAAGAAATATAACCTTCTTCTATAAAGACTGGTATGATAGAGGTATAATGTATTTAAAACACTATATGATTTTAGAATAAAAAGACTTTTACAGCTTCAACGATATAAAAATCTATATATGACTAAATAATGGAGATTTCTTGAGATTATTACAAATTATTAGGTAATATTAAAAACGAATGGAAAATAGAAATGAAAACCGTGCCAGTGGATAATGAAACACAGAAATACAAAATAAATCAATGTTTATCATCAAAACATATTAATAAAATGTTATATAATATACAGATTGAAAACATGAAATTAACACAGCAAAAAACATATAATTAAATGGGAAAGTGAGTTAAATAAACAAGATATCGAATGGAAAGGTATTTTTTCACTGTCATATAAAAAGCACAATAAGCACAAAACTTCGTGCGTTTCAGTACAAATATTTAATGAGAATAATTCCAAACAATGGCTTTTTTTATTCAAATGCAAATTAAAACCTTCAAACTTATGTGAATTCTGTCATATGAATGTGGATTCTAATAAGCATATGTTTTGGGAATGCACTGTCATACAATCGTTTTGGTCGGATATCAACATACTATTACAAACAAGTAGACTAGACTACAATAGTAATTTAACATATGAAAAATATAAAACTTATCATGTAACGTGAAGGTCGACTGTAAAAATAAAACAATGATTATAAGCTTCTAATTCTTCTAGCAAAGTATTTAATGTATATGTGCAAATACGATGAAACGCAGCCATCGATAGACCGCTTTAACACAGATATGAAGCAAACAATAAAAATAGAAGAAACTATTGCCACTATTAAGAATAAACTAGATACTTTTCATTCAAAATGGAGTGACTTTATAGAACAAAATACGTAGACACAATCATTTGATATAAGAACCAACGAATGTATATATATGAGCCCGGACCATTTATTTGACCCCCGTCCCCACTTTTGGACATTTTCTTCTCCGACCATCGACTATACCAATCTCATAGCCCATATGCCCTATATAAACTCCTATATATTTTAGTTTAAAACTCAATGTTACATGTAGACATGTATTCTTAGGTTAATTATACAGACTATGATGTATTCATGTTTTTTGTTGAACTGGCAGAACAGCTGTACTATGTTTAATGAACTGTATGTTTAATCATATCATTGTATTTGTACATGTACATGTGGCAAAGAGAATAAAATATTAAATGACAAAAAAAAAGTATACTTTGCAATTTTGGTGAAATAGGCTACAGAACTTATAGTAGTCACTTAGTGATACTTTAGGGTGGGGGAATGTTAAGTTGCGATACATTCGTATTATTCGTGTGCACTGTTTCTATATATTGTCCGTATACCGTTAGTCGTGGAGCAGTGGCGAATCCGCAGAAGGGATGGGGGAGTCGACATTTGAACGACTAACTTTCAGTACATAATGCTCATGAATGTGATAAGGCACATTGTGGTAATATCTTCTGAATGGGGTCACTATAATATATGGACCTTAATCTGATAAAATCACCCTTATTTGACAGTGCTTGCTATTGTTTTTTTACATAATCAGACAGCTTTCCAATTGCCAAACAATCTAGAATCCTGAAAGGGCTGTGGTGGGTTACCCCCTGAAAATTTTGAAAACGCATTTAATGAAACTACGCAGATGTCCGAAGGTACAAACTCACAAGGCGTGTCTCAAATATGTCTCTATGGCCATGTGATTATGTATATGTACATCTACGAAGATGTGCGATTATTCATGAACATTATTTACAGAAACGGTAATATTTTCATTCAATGACGTCGAAAGTTGAAATATTTATAGCAAATCCGGAAGGAATATTACCCTGTTATTGCTATGGACAAATATATTTTCTGTAAATGACGTTCAAAGTTGATGATATTTTATAATAATTCCAGCACAAAAATATTTACACAATTCCCTAACATTTGATTGGCCCGTAGCAAGTATCTGTCCAAAATTTATATCCCAGTAAACTCCCATATGCCGAACTACTTTCCGTAACCGTGAGGCGCAGTTAACATAATTCTTAAGAAAACGGAAAATAAACACATTTTCTAGATGAATTTATTTCAAATGCTGGAATTATAAGGAATGAATGGCCTTTTTGTGGCCTTCGTCCAGTATTCCCGCGACTTTTCCAAGTTTATACCCCGATAAATTCCACAAAAAGGCCATTCATTCCTATAATAAAGAAAAGTACGACCATACTGTCGATAATTATTCAGTGCAACGTCTCTACAACAGCCACCCATGGGAAGACGCACAACTGGCTGTTGTAGAGAGGTGGCTGTTGTAGGGAGGTTAATGCTGACTTAACTTTTGTTGTCCGCTGTTTATTTATTTTGTAACCTTACTAGTGTACGTCATTTACAGAAAATATCAAATTATTATTACAAATTATGTCACACATCTTCTTAAGTACAACATCACAGGGCTGGTGGGATATGTTTTAGTGTTTTGCTGACGCTTTGGTCTCCTTAGGTATATATCTTATTCATTTACTCATTTTCCATACACTCAACCGATGCCCACAGGGCTCTAGATAAGGAATTAGTAATTGAGTATTGTCACTCCATCATTTCCGAAGCAATTTCAAAATTTTGATTGGGTAAAATAAAATCACACTACTGTTTACACATCAACAAACAGCAATTATTTAATAGTTTGCTTCAAAATGAAAACATATCTCTCTTGGAGACAATTCTAACGAAATACCAAGATGTGTTTTCATGGAAAATAAGAAAAATATGCTATATTTGTGGTCTGTTTATTGTTTTCTGCAGCATGATAAAGGTACCACAATTTTTGTATTGCTTTTTGATACTCGCTACTTCTGATTTAAATTGGGGTTTTGGCAATTTTAATAGGGTATTTACGCAAATACGCAGCTTATCTGGAGCTCTGGTCCATTTTACACCACGACCAGACAATATATATCAAAGTTGTTAAGCCATAATTGAATAAGCCGCAGCCATGTCCAGAAATGGAAATTCACAGTTTCAATCAGACGCCATTAATAACATTATGGTTCGCCAATCAACATCGCACGACTATTACGGATACAATATAGACGCACTGTAATCTTCGTTGGAAATGAGCTCGCTATATTGGCTTCAAAATGTGCTCATTTGGACGTTTCATCCCCTTCGGTTGTACTCCACGTCGAGACGACAATTAAATCTGGCGTGACAAATTCAAAATGTCGGCAGAATGAATGAAGATGCGATGTGCCAGTCTTGGATATTTACAATTGGGGATCGTAGCTTGTTATTTCCTTTTGCAAATCTATTTATAAAGATCCGGTCCTATGCTGTATGTCAGCGTTTATTTCTTACTGAATACTGAACAGCACAAACATTGAGTTTTGCGAACAGAGTAGACCCAGATTAGACTGCACAGATTCAGCGTTTATTTCTTACCGAATAGCACAAACATCGAGTTTTGCGAACGAGTAGACCCAGGTATACACTGATTGTGCAATGGCATTAATACATGTGAAAATATGAATCTGGCAAATATTGCAGTCCCAGATCAGAATGAGCAGATATGTAGGCTGATCTGGATCAACACTATAATTGCTCATTTTCATAACACAATCATGCTACATTCGCCCTTTTTACAAGCAATAATGTCCTAAACGACACAATTTTAACCGGATTTCTGTAAATAAATTCAACTGGAGATATTGAGAATAACAGGCTAGTGTCTTTTGATACGGAAGGAAACGGTAGGAATTCCTCGGCAAGCCTCGGAATTCCTACGCGTTTCCTAGCCTTGCCTGATAAACTTGATATCAAAATACACTAGTCTGGTATTCTATTTATCAGGTAACGTTGTATGCTCGAAAATGACCACAAATGACGTCGTTATCTATGGACAGAACGAGGACTTGTTTACGTTGCGTCATTACACTGACGTCATTCGGTAACGTCACGTGACGTCATCCGACCAATCGAACGTCAGTTCTCACTTCGTTGTAACCCGGATGTTTGTATCAGGTCAGTGCATTGGATATTGAAACAAAATAAACATATTTTTTTGCACAATAAAGATATAAAGATAAAATTATGTTTATATGAAATCGTTTGAATGGCATCCACAGAATGTTCGAGTATTGTAAATCTACGAAGCCCCACAAGAGACATGAAATTTTTTTATTAATTCGTTCCCACGAAGTAACAATTCGTTCCCTCAAATTAACAATTCGTTCCCTCGAATTAACAATTCGTTCCCACGATATAACAATTCGTTCCCACGAATTGACAATTCGTTCCCGTGGGAGCGAATTGTTATTTCGTGGTGAACGAATTGTTAAATTGAGAGAACGAATTGTTAATTCGTGGGAACGAATTGTTAAATTGAGGGAACGAATTGTTATTTCGTGGTAACGAATTAATAAAAAAACGAATTCTACGTCCCCTCCGGGGCTCCGTACAAATCTGGGCCCGGTTGCTCAAAGCTTCAGTTAGCTTAACGGACTGTTAAATCCTTAACTGAATGGTTAAAATCTCTGGCTAAAGCTTCAGTTAGCTTAACGGACTGTTAAATCCTTAACTGAATGGTTAAAATCTCTGTTTAAGGTTGCTCAAAGCTTCAGTTAGCTTAACGGACTGTTAAATCCTTAACTGAATGGTTAAAATCTCTGTTTAAGGTTGCTCAAAGCTTCAGTTAGCACAAGCTTCAGTTAGCTTAACGGACTGTTAAATCCTTAACTGAATGGTTAAAATCTCTGGCTAAAGCTTCAGTTAGCTTAACGGACTGTTAAATCCTTAACTGAATGGTTAAAATCTCTGGCTAAAGCTTCAGTTAGCTTAACGGACTGTTAAATCCTTAACTGAATGGTTAAAATCTCTGTTTAAGGTTGCTCAAAGCTTCAGTTAGCTTAACGGACTGTTAAATCCTTAACTGAATGGTTAAAATCTCTGTTTAAGGTTGCTCAAAGCTTCAGTTAGCACAAGCTTCAGTTAGCTTAACGGACTGTTAAATCCTTAACTGAATGGTTAAAATCTCTGTTTAAGGTTGCTCAAAGCTTCAGTTAGCTTAACGGACTGTTAAATCCTTAACTGAATGGTTAAAATCTCTGTTTAAGGTTGCTTAAAGCTTCAGTTAGCTTAATGGACTGTTAAATCCTTAACTGAATGGTTAAAATCTCTGTTTAACAGAGATTTTAACCATTCAGTTAAGGATTTAACAGTCCGTTAAGCTAACTGAAGCTTTGAGCAACCGGGCCCAGGCTAATACCATGATAATAGAACAAATATTGCCAAATATACTGACGTTACGCACTACATGTAGTGGACGACTATCTTCATATATTGTGTGCGATTTTCGTTATAATAAAAATACATGTATATAAAAAGATGCAAACAAAATTAATAAAACACATTAATTGTAATCAGTCGTTACACGTTATATATATATATATATATACGATGGCTATAGTTTCAGTTTGTGCACAACTGCCAGAATAAAACGAGTGAACCATGGCTACCAATTTGTAAATCCAACATGGCCGCCTTAAAACAATAACTATCGGGGTATAAACTTGGAAACGTCGCGGGAATACTGGACGAAGGCCGGAAGGCCTCGTCCATTATTCCCGCGACTTTTCCAAGTTTATATCCCCGATAAATTCCACAAAAAGGCCATTCATTCCTTATAATTCCAGCATTTGAAATAAATTAATCAAGAAAATGTGTTCATTTTCCGTTTTCTTAAGAATTATTTCAACTGCGACTCGCGGTTACGGAAAGTAGTTCGGCATGGGAGTTTACTGGGATATAAACTTTGGACAGAGACTTGCTACGGACCAATCAAATGTTAGGGAATTGTGTAAATATTTTTGTGCTGGAATTATACAATTGTATTCCAACACACACTGTTGTTTATGTTGTCAATGCATGTAATTGAATGCCAAACACAGTACCTGTAATTTGTTTGCAATTATATAGTAAAGTATACAAAAGAAGAATTGCAAAGTCATGTATACATATACATAGCAAAACAAGAAACGCCCCTTTTTTAAATGCGAAATTATTCGTGTCTACGTACATGTACAATGGGCAATGTATATATATATGTGAGATCCTGGCGATGTTGAGAATACGACAGTGTACAGATTAACGCGTGTCCGCCGTGTATATTTCACTCTCGAAGCGGAACGCTGTTTACCACCTTTTCCACGTGTAAGGTGAACACAAGGTAAATACATGTACACATCGTACGATTCGTTTGAGATCATCTCGGCGTTACATGGTCTCTGGGCAGACCATCCGTAATCCGTAATCGGTTACGTCGTAACGCGCAACCAATCGTACGCTGGTCACGTGGTGACTAGGCATCACCGTGCCTCCAGGCTGTTGTGGTGTCGACGCCATCTTAATTGGATGCGGGCTAACTAGGAGTTCTGTTTACAGACGAATCTCGGTTCACCATCAGCGACGCAGATGGCAGATTGCGTGTATTCAGACGTAAGAACGAAATATGACTTGTGACTGTTGCGTAATGATCTGGGGCTGGATTATGGGAAACCGCAAGACAGAGACTGGTAATTATACAGGGCAACATCACTGTCCAACGTTATATTGATGACGTTTTAAAGCGGCCACATATCTTGCCAATCAGTCGTAATCATGGTCCTGGCGTGACGCTGCAGCAAGATAATGCACGCCCGCACGCTGCCAGGGCCACTACACAGTTCTTGGCAATGAACAACGTGGATGTCATGCAATGGCCTGCGGTTTCCCTCGATCTCAACCCTATCGAGTACAGGAACGTAGGGCAAAACCTCAAGGGCCCGGTTTGCTCAAAAGCTTCTGTTAGCTTAACAGACTGTTAAAGCTTTGAGCAACCGCGCCCAGATTAACAATGCTCGTTAGCTTACAGTGGCATTGCAGCGCTAATGGCGTAATCTACCTAATGTCATGATCATGCGTTACGTCAGGTCAATGCGTTGGAGAATTACGCCAACCTTTAGGGCGCAGGGTGAGCACACTCGCTATTAAGGAATTTCGCACAGACTGTACATTAGAAACCAAGCAGATTGACTGCGAAACGTCCATTATCTTTAGGCAGTCTTTTTGGTATCGGGTAGAGTACCCGTGAAAGGGAAGTAATTTACACTTATTCCGTATTTATTCCGTAAATGTTGCGTTCCCAATGCCCAATCATCCACACAATCCAAATGTAAATGCTTTGATTTAACGACGGCACTGGCTTGATGACCTTGCATGTCGGGACCGACTATTTAAGTCCCCATCCGATAGGACTAGGCTAGCACGAAGTTGTCTTTCCCAAGGACAAGCCGAATCGGGCGGCCATTCGGAGCAGGTCGAGGTGGGAATCGAACCCGGGGTCTCCCGATTCGCAGTCCGACGATCTACCTACTGAGCTAATCCGGCCACCTACCGGCCACTCCACTTCTTTCTTTCTTTCTTTTGCTTACGTTTAACGGCCGCACTGTCTCTATGGACTTGCACGCCGTCCGCAAAAGGCGGAATAAAAACTTGGGCCGAATGGGAATTTTGAATTTTGAATCTGTGTAATCTGGGTAGAACCAGTGCGCGGGCTTAGGGCCCCAGAGACAGTTGTGCGATTTGGATTACTGCTGGCGGCCACCAATTTGGTGACCTAATTTCGCGCAGTAGTCCGGTGCACGGCCGCCACATTCAACGTTCAATTGTCTGTATTAAGTGGTGATGCCCTCATGTGGCCCTATTGTTGGGTACAGTTGTTTGCGGTTCTTAGATATATTTATGTTTCGTATAGTGATATTGTGTTGGCAAATAAAGGACTCGTAAGGCACGGTTGTTGTTGTTGTTGTATAGTGAGGTTAGGTGGTGTGAGGAGAATCCTCTGGCTCCACCGCTGAATAAACCCGTGGGTCCCCTGTCCTCAGGCCCACCCCGAGCCCGTCGCCCGCGATGTCGTCAACCCGAGCCCGCCCAGCGGAGCGCACCATGTAACTAGATTCGGCGGCCAAGCATCCATCATCAAGGCGCACACCCACGTTCCACGGCCGGGTTTTGAAAACAGGCAATCCGGATCACGTAGTCTGTTTAGACTTCATCCCGGGGACTAGGATGCTGTGGGGTGGTATGGTGCACCCCCTGTGCCGTTTGTTGTATGGACAACTGTGGGCCACGCCATGTTTTTATGTGATGTTTTCCATTATCCAAGCCATATTTATAGATGTACACACACACATACACACACACATATACATATATACACACACATACACATATACATATACATATACATATACATGTACCCATACATATACACACACATATACATATACATATACACATATACACACACACACATACACATACTCCACTCCACACACCAGTGACACTTCTTTCAGTAAATACTTTCTTAAATATCAACAAATGGTTTGTAGAAATGTGTATAGTTTATATAGCAAATTACGGAATAAGCAGAATTACTTCCCTTGATG
Organism: Conchocele bisecta; assembly: GCA_029237695.1. Taxonomy (NCBI): domain Eukaryota; kingdom Metazoa; phylum Mollusca; class Bivalvia; order Lucinida; family Thyasiridae; genus Conchocele; species Conchocele bisecta. Next base: position 6,474,227 of record CM055281.1, read on the forward strand.
AAAGGTTGCTCTCCCCAATAACAAAAATACGCTGTTCTGTTATCTTTATGGCTATAAAAAGATTATGGGCATGGCTCAGGACATATAGGGCTTATGACGTGAGCGGCCAGCGTAGCCCCAGATCAGCCTGCGCATCCGCGCAGTCTGATCAGGGCCTACACTGTTCGCTGTTCAGAACGGTTGACGTTGTTTTCGTGTCTGAATAACTGGTCACGGGGCTCATCACTGCATGATTCCAAATGAGACACGTCATATTAGTTTGTACCTACTGTCAGTTTTACGAAAGCTGCCCAAACGTTACGGCTATATAAACAATTCAAAAACGATATGTTTTCGATAATATTAAATTAATTGAAAATTTAAGAATGAGCCTTCTTTTTATTTCGTGAAATTTGGTCAAATATTGATTTAGTGAAGATGTCTATGAGGTTTTAACATGGGGACATTTTTTAGAATTTCAGAAATACTGGACCGATTTTTAAAATTTCCAAGCTATCTAGCCAGGTTTCGGAGTCAATTCCCAATTATTTTCGTTTTCTGACTCCTCCCACAACTCCTCTACCTCCTTTTCCCCGATGTTAAATTCCCATAGAGAAATCAATGTTTTGTAATAAAATCAATATTTGACAAAATTTCACGAAATAAAAAGAAGGCTCATTCTTAAATTTTGATAAAATTTAATATTATCGGAAAAAAATATTGTTTTTGCATTGTTTATATGGCCGTAAAATTTGGGCAGGTTTTGTGAAACAGACAGTAAAAATATGTGCGATTTTCCATGAAATCATATTTACATCAACTGTGATAGTTTCCGTAAATCTTATTTAAATATGACGAAATTGTCACATAATATGGAAATGTTCGTCAACTTTCGACGTTATTTACGGAAAATATCGTAAGGAACTAAATTTAATATTCGTGTTTGTCATCTCTACGTTACATAAAATAAAGGAATGGATTGTAAGGTGATTCTTTAATATTCGAGTTTACGCGGCGAATGAGAAAAAGAGTGAAAGTGAATGGGTTTAACGTCCCACAAAAAGCTAGAGTCATATAGAGACGGGACGACCGTTTAAAGTCTGATCCGACAGACAAGTGGGATGGAAATACTATGAAAGTATTTTTGACGCCTAAGGCGATGTTTGAACCCACAGCCCCCTGGTGTTCTAACCCTAGGCCAGTCCATCCCTACGGCGAATTAATGACGAGACAAAATAGTCCTCATTAACCACCATATAAGAGATTCCTTGCATCAGTCGGGCCCATATACCGCCGCGCGGGGCTTAGCTTTTACCATATTACAATATTTAGTGCGCTATAAAGTGGCTACTATTGGAAATAAATCGCGGGGTGAATGTAAAATACTCCCCATGGAAAGTAAACGACATGAAATTAATCTTGCAATTAAAATGTCGGAAGATTTTATTTTATCTATTGTGTTAGAATTGTCCCATCCAACCCCGTAGTGGCCAAAGTGCCATTAAATGAATCCTCGTATTTGTTTTGTTTTACACTGAATGCATATGAGACCGTTGTTAAACAATATTTATTATGCCCCTATGTCAAGGTGTATGATCACGTGGTTACAACAACAACAACGTCGGCCACTCCATAGTAAGTATTATTTGATATCTTCCGTAATATGCAACCAATTTTGATGAAATATTGGGCAGCAAACGCGTCTTCATGAGCTGCATTTGGTTGTCCAGGGAGTTTGGCACGGACATACGTCGTTTTTGCGAAGAATCGATTTCAATGTCGGAGACACGGAAATCGATTCTTCGCGATAACTACAGAAGTTTTTGCGAAAATACAGAGACCATCAAATGTAGCTTAACAAGACGCGTTTGATGCGCCATATTTCATCAAAATCCGTTACGTAATAAGAAAACTATAAAAGAATACGTACTTTGAATCAGATGGATTCTGGACATTTCAGTACTCGTTGTTGTTGTTGTTAGTACCACGTGATCATACACCTTGTATGTGATAGCAAGTGGGGTATATTACTGTGATCGCAAGGTTCCGTCAGTCCGTACGTCAGTCCGTCAGATTGTAACATTTTGTTTCTGTTTTATGGTCAAGTACGGCAGCGGGAATACCCATAAACATAAGCTCCAGTTAACAAGGTGTATGATCACGTGGTACTAACAACAACAACAATTACTTAAATTTCCAGAATCCATCTTATTCAAAGTATGTATTCTTGTATAGTGTCTTTATTACGTAACGGATTTTGATGAAATATGACGCATCAAACGCGTCTTGTGAAGCTGCATTTGGTGGTCTCTGTATTTTCGCCCAAACTTCTGTCGTTTTTGCCGACACGGAAATCGATTCTTCGCAAAAACGAAAGTCTGTGCCAAACTCCCTGGACCACCAAATGCAGCTCATGAAGACGCGTTTGCTGCGCCATATTTCATTAAAATCCGTTGCATATTAATGAAAATATCAAATAATACTTACTTTGAAGTGGGCGACGTTGTTGTTGTTGTAACCACGTGATCATGCACCTTGGCTAGGGAGTACTGCATAGTTTCTGTTTCTTTCTTTGTCATTTAAATGTTTATTCACTTTTAAATACAACATGTACAATAATTCTTATGAAATCAGTTAACTTGTTTAATGAATATCTTACTAAATCATCACTAATGTAGGAGTGTACATGTATATGTCAAAAATATGCAATCAATATATTCGTTCAATTTATTTGTTTCATCAATTTCAACGCGTATTTGAGCGACATGGCTTTCATAGTCGCTAGCACGACGGTATTTGGAAGTTTTAAATTTGTATTTCTGTTGGCTCGTTGACTGAACAGTGCAGATTCTGATCAGATCAGGGTCTACACTGGCCGCAAAAAGCAATTGGATTTTACCAAACATTGGCACATTTTGTAATTCTAACAGGCTCGCGCTACTGGAATGAGAGCGAAACGGATTAAATTGATTGTGTGAGCATTTAACGAAATAAATCGTGCAGGAGAGATCTCCGCTCAGAGGGTATCAGGGAAAATAAATTTGATTTTAAACGATTTGTCGGATGACTAATCGACATCAAAGGATGCGGCATTCGTTAATTAATAAAAATGTAGTTAATCCCATAACTGATGCGGATGTGTCAAAACATGTTGTTACGGAGAGAGAAAACAAGTCTTAGAAGTTCATAGCTTTTTTCACCCGTTTTTTTTCATTGATTTTTGCACCCGTTTTTGAAATAGCAAAAACAAAACATGCAAATGCATGTACGTAGTCTACAGTACACGCTCGGTCATGTATTACAATGTAATCTCTCTAAATCGGACACCCTGTGCTCCCATGATGTCCAGCTTTTGCCATGTGTTACAGTATCATCAGTGAAACCAATTGAAATTAATTTAATTTCTGAGTCCGATATGAGACACGCTATGTGAGTTTGTACCTTCGGATGTCTGCGTAATTTCATTAAATACGTTTACAAATTTTACAATATTTTTCATAAATAAATTAAAAAGTTGACAAAATTATCAGAGTACACGCGGAATACAATTCCGCGTGTACTCTTAAGGTTTTGTCCACTCTTGACGCCATTTACGAAAAATATTGTAAATTTTGTTAAACGGATTTCCTGAAATTACGCAGACGTCCGAAGGTACAAAATCGCATGGCGTGTCTCAAATCTGGATGAAATGCGATCAAAACAGTTAACACTATAGCATTTAACGGTTGATTTGTATCGGGTTTCTTGACATAATATGCTCCTATGGGTGACCTAAAAAAATGTTGTATTATTGAAAAAAATACTAGTACAAACGCTAGTTTTTCTAAATATAGCATTCCTAGTACCCACATATGCGATCGTGATTAGTAATCACGTGACACACTTATTTTTACTCGATACTACATCATCAACCACTCAGTAGGCACAAACTGTTTTTTATAGGAATTATATAAGTGTATAATTGTGTCACTATTCCACCAGTTCTAAAAATTACGAGTTTCCGCTATGCAGATATCATTTAGTAATATTTATAGTCTGTTTCACGAAAGCTGCCCAAATTGTACGGCTATATAGACAATTCAAAAACAATATTATTTTCGATAATATTAAATTAAAGGAAAATTTAAGAATGAGCCTTCTTTTTATTTCGTGAAATTTGATCAAATATTGATTTTATTGCGAAAACAAAATTTCCCCATGTTAAATCCCCATAGACATCTTCACGGTGTGAAGATGTCAATGGGGATTTAACATGGGGAAATTTTTTAGAATTTCAGTAATCCTTGACCGATTTTCAAAATTTAACTTTTGTTTTCTTAGTTAGATCATTTCCAAGCTATCTAGCTAGGTTTCGGAGTCAATTTCCAAAAAAAATATTTTTTTTTGACTCCTCCCACACTCCTTTGCCTCTTTTTCCCCCATGTTAAATTCCTATAGAGAAATCAATTTTTCGTAATAAAACCAATATTTGACCAAATTTCACGAAATAAAAAGAAGGCTCATTCTTAAATTTTCCTTTAATTTAATACTATCGAAAAATATATTGTTTTTGAATTGTTTATATGGCCATAAAATTTGGGCAGCTTTCGTGAAACAGACAGTAGTTTACTGATAGCTACTCGCGGTGGTAATAGGCTATTTTCTGATGCAAATGAGGCATGATATTATTATAAAGTATGATTATTGCATATCAAAAAAATAAATACAGAAAATAAATAGTAATGTCCGTTAACATTTTAAGGAAACACGGAATAGTGATACAATTCTAAACTTACTTAATTCCTATAAAGAACATTTTGTGTCTACTGAGTGGGCAATCCATGTACCTTTAATATTGATATCAAGATTTACTGTTTCACTGGTGCTGCACTCCGCGCCGGCGTAACGTGTTTCGCGTCGAAATAGGCTCCGGGTTCCGGACGAATTCCCATTCGACTACATGCAGAAGACACATTTTCGTCCAGTAACCACGAAAGACATTTGCGCCCATTACTAGACGAAGCGTGCGTTTATGAGATAGCTCTAAGTACTGCTGAGTGGCGTCTCGTCAGGAAACGGTGCACTTTTCGACGTGAAACATTTTACACCGGCGCCGAGTGCAGCACTAGCGCTTTGAGCGATGGGATATACGTTGGAGTTTGTCGGTCCGCGGTTATCGTGGCGAAAATAGATTGTGTTTGAAACACAGTCTATTTTATCCACGATAACATTGAACTCTTTCTTTTTCTGTTCTAATTTCCGGGCGGTAACTACTATTACAAGACCGCTGGCAATCAGTATTCACATCGGAGACCAGACGTGTGAGCTTGTACCTTAGACGGACGATTTGCGTTTTGTCATGAAAAATATTTACAAAATGTACGATATGTTTTGTAAATGACGTCGAAAGATGAAGCAATTTTCAGAGCAAATGTGGAATGGGATTCCTACGGAGCCCGGATGCGACGAATAATGCTTATTATTCGTTCCCACAAAATAACAATTCGTTCCCTCAATTTAACAATTCGTTCCCACGAATTAACAATTCGTTCCCACGAAATAACAATTCTTTCCCACGGGAACGAATTGTTAATTCGTGGGAACGAATTGTTAATTCGAGGGAACGAATTGTTACATTGAGGGAACGAATTGTCATTTCGTGGGAACGAATTGTTAATTCCAGGGAGGGAACGAATTGTTAAATTGAGGGAATGAATTGTCATTTCGTGGGAACGAATTAATAAAAAAATATCCATGTCCGCCTATTACGAGTAAACTTTTAATTCTACTCCGTTAAGGCGATGTATGGTAGACTCGCCACTAGGACAACTCGTCCAATGATAACTCGCCCCACATTTAGTCAATTCACCCCAATCGGGTGTCGGTCAACTCGCCCCAACTTAGGTCAACAGTTATGTCCTTAAAGGGGCGTATCAAATTTGTTTTAAATACTATAAATAATAATAACGTGTTTTCACCATGTATAAAGTGCTTTAATTGAAGATATATGACGATACAAGGACCGCTGAATATTTTCTTTTCAGGATTTTTTGAGAAAAAATATACCAAAAAAAATGTGTAAAGTAGTTTAAATGAATTAAGATATATGACGATAGTAGGAGTGCTGGGTTGTTATCGGTACATACTTATTAGATTTGCTATCTTGTTCAACGCAACACGATAGGAAATCCGATATGTATACACTGATACCTAGTATCGGCATGTATCTTTAATTAAACCACTTTTCACAGGGCCATGATAAAAAAACGGGTTTCTATTTTTTATAGTATTTTTTCAAAAAAAATCCTGATATGCCCCTTTAAGTTTAACTGACATATTAAAATGGCGATTTGTAGCCAATGTCAAGTTTTGAGCCTCTGCTTGTAGCTGAATGGAAATTCGTCAGGAAACCGGCGCCTATTTCGACGTGAAACATTTTATACCGGCGCGGAGTGCGGCTCCGATGGAATTGAACAAAGACACAACACTGAGTACGTTAATGATAAACGTCATAGATCAATCTGCGGTTGTTTATTTCCCATTTATATATCATTATCAACTGCGGTGTTAATTGCTCATTTTGCACCATTACAAAATGGACATACAATGCAAACACGACAGGAATAACATGTAATATAATCAGTAGCATGGATGGCAACGATCGTAGTCAGTTATTTCCTTTAAAAATATGTTTAGGCCATGCCATTTTTTCTCTCTGTTAAGCGTCCACCCGGATGGCCAAAACCTACTTATATATCCGATAAAAACAAACAAGGCCTTGAAAAAAACGAATGTGAATTTATGTTAAAAACTTCCTCAACCCTTTGCAGTGTGCAAAGGGTTGAGAAACTATTTAACATACATTTAAATTGCCGCTAAAGTCCCAAACAAGTCCAGTAAATAACGTAAAATAATTCCAGCACAAAAATATTTACACAATTCCCTAACATTTGATTGGCCCGTAACAAGTATCTGTCCAAAATGTATATCCCAGTAAACTCCCACGCCGAACTACTTTCCATAACCGTGAGGTGCCGTTAGAATAATTCTTACGAAAACGGAAAATAAACACATTTTCTTGATGAATTTATTTCAAATGCTGGAATTATAAGGAATGGATGGCATTTTTGTGGAATTTATCGGGGATATAAACTTGGAAAAGTCGCGGGAATACTGGACGAGGCCGTCCGGCCTTCGTCCAGTATTCCCGCGACTTTTCCAAGTTTATACCGCGATAAATTCCACAAAAAGGCCATTCATTCATATAATAGCTTACACAGTTTGTTTGTTTTTTTCACGCGGACGCTTAACAGAGGAAGAAATTTGTATGACCTTATAGATATTTGGTCCTATGCTGTATTTCAGCGTTTATGTCTTACTGAATAAGACAAACATTTAGTTTTTGCGAACAGAGTAGATCCAGATCACACTGCACACCCACATTAATACGTGTGAAAATATTAATCTCGCAAATAATGTAATCCCGGATCAGATTGCGTATATATGTAGTATGGTCTGGAATAACACTACTGTCTGTTCCACGTTTTGCTGCGACGAACTTTTGGCTATTAAACACATTAAATCAGAAAAATATTTAAAAGTAAGTACTTTTTCATCAATAACAAAAAGTTCACCCTCCCAAAAAAAATTATTTAATGAAATTCCATCAAATATTGATTTTATTGCGAAAAAAATATTTTCCTATGGGAATTTAACGTGGTGAGAAGGATCAAAAAACGAAATATTTGGAAATTCACTCCGAAACCTGGCGAGATAGCTTGAAAATGATGTAATTAAGAAAACAAAAGTTAGATTTTGAAAATCGGTTGACAAATAAAAAAATATTTTAAAAAAATCTATTTTTAGCCTCCATGTTAAATTCCCATAGGAAAATCTTTTTTCGCAATAAAATCAATATTTGATGGAATTTCATGAAACAAAAAATTTGACAAGGGTGACTTTTTTGTTATTGATGAAAAAGTACTTACTTTTAAATATTTTTTAGATTTAATGTGTTTAATGGCCAAAAGTTCGTCGGCAGCAAAACGTGGAACAGACAGTATAGTAGTCGAAATCACTATAATTGCTCCTTTATACATCATGTTCTACATTCACTATTTTTACAGCAATAAGACCCCAAACTACACAATTTGGACCGGATTTCTATAAATAAATTTAACGGGAGATAACTAGCTACGATCTCCTATTTCCACAATTGTGGCTGTGATTTGAGAAAGGGTACTTATGAGTTTTGCGAACAGAGTAGATCCAGATCAGACTGCTCGCCATTACATCCATGACACACCCGTCATGCTTCGAACAAGCAATATTTACCGTTATCAGGCCACCGACGTGTACTATTTGGTCAGGGACTACACTGATCACAACTCCCATAAGCCACGCAGGGTCTTCTATTCCCTGTTGTTGTTGTCATTTGTTTATAAAACGGGTTACCTTTGTTGTATTCGTACAACTATCATGGGAAACTCGAAATCCAGCAGCACAAATGGTGTACTTAATAAATCATAAGCAAATGTTGATGTTTTGCTTGGGAGTCACCAGCATTTTTGAAAAGGGGGTGCGACATTCAGCTGCGAAGCAACCGAAATATGTAAGGGGTCCAGGGGTTGCCCCTGGACCCCTTACATATTTTGATTGCTTCGCAGCCCTCTAAAGGTTTTTATCTCCAGAAGCCAAATTCTGCAGTCGGGTATGTTTAAACAACAACTAGCTCCTGAATTTTTGGGTCAATTTAAAGAAGTGAAGATCAGAATATTAGCATATTGCAGTAACGCTTGAATATTAGCATATTGCAGTAACGCTTGACATCGCTAGACGGTGTTTTGTTAATATCTGCTCTTTCATGCGCGGAACATGGTTATCGTGAACCTAATTTAGATAAAAACAAACTCCTGCTGACTCCAAAAAAGGGGTTCGAACCTGACGACGCATGTGACGATTTGCATATATAATGCTGCTTCTACATGTACACACCTTTGTAGAGACGCAAACATACATTTATCAGGTAACCTGCCCTGTATTGACCGAATACGTACTGACTGATAACATATTGTTGTATCAGGCATTGACCTGATATAAACATCCGGGTTACAACGAAGTGAAAACTGACGGTCCATTGGTCGGATGACGTCACGTGACGTTACCGAATGACGTCAGTGTAATGACGCAACGTAAACAACTCCGCGTTCTGTTCATATATAACGACGTCAAATGTAGTCATTTTCGAGCATAAAACGCTACCTGATAAATAGAATACCAGACTAGTGTATTTTGATATCAAGTTTATCAGGCTCGGCTCGGAAACGGTAGGAATTCCTCGGCAAGCCTCGGAATTCCTACGCGTTTCCTAGCCTTGCCTGATAAACTTGACATCAAAAGACACTAGCATAGGTAGTCTCTATGTGCTACATCGAAATTGGTATATTATTTGCAGATTAGTGTAGTATGTGACTTTTTATTGGTGGCAGTATCTGCATCTTAAAGATGGTTTCCGATGGTTTATTTGTGAAATTAGATATTGCTTTAACAATAATTAATATAAGGTTTGATCATGTCCAGCCGTGTGCAAACGTTTGCTGTGGCCCGAGGGAACTGTTTGAACACAATGCCGTAGGCCACGGGTTCAAACAGTTCCCGAGGGCCACAGCAAACGTTTGCACACGGCTGGACATGATCAAACGTTATTGTTACATTTCCAACAAATAGTCCGTACCGTTGTGTAGTTTCGTCGGATTTTGTTTGACATTTGTTGCTCTATACATATTTTGAAAGGAAATTGAACGAGAAGTCTAAAAATCGATGTTGCGATTTGCGCAAAACCCGTCTTTGACCTCTATTTTGCGATTCAAAATGGCCGCCAACGTTTTCATATTGCTTTGCTATATTTCCACATCTCTTTGCACGTAATATTGATTTAACCATGAAACTACGATATATTACCATTGTAGGTATTGTATAATTACGGCAGGTATCGCTATAGTGCAGAATAACACCTAGCATAAACAACATTTTCAAGATGGCCGCCAAATTACACAAAAAATGGGGTATTGTGATGGTTAATCGTAAATGTATTTCTGTGGGCGGATTTATTGATGTCTAAACTTTTAGAAAGGAAGGAGAAGGTGAAAGTTAAACTATGTATGTCTAGGATAGTGAAAACACGATACGTACTTATAGGCTGCAATTCAAAATGGCTGCCAGATTGTATCCGTTTGTGCTTTGTATCTGCAAGTTTCTGAGACACTGGCTTTGGTTACAGGTAAAAACCACGACATTATCCGATTACTAGGATTGAGTCAATATGTAAGAAGTAACACATGATGTAGAAAAGTGATTAACATGTTACAAAATGAAAATGGCCGCCAAATCATCAATAAATGTGCTCGCGGCGTATACTACACATGTGTAACGTTATGTAACACACGTTTAAATGACATGGCAGTTGTGAAATGTCTTAATCAGAATCGCTGTCATCCGCCAGAATACAATTTTCAACATGCGTATCCTCATCATTCTCACAGTCAGAACTACATCGGCAGAGGTCTGTACATGATAAAGCGTTGTGCTTGCATAAACAGCGCTGTGTTTTGCAATTAGTCTTGCACTGGCATCTGACCATCTCAACAATTGCGGTGGGTGCTGGTGACACATCTGATATATGTGGACGCATACAACCATTATCGTCCTCATAATACCCATGGCCCACTGGGGAGGGGAAATCTGTACTTGTTGTGCAACAGTAGCTTGTCACCATATCCTGGCCTGTACATGGACCCTGTTCACATGCTGCTTTAGTGTACCGAGTGTAGGGGGTAGCTTTTCACTTTCCGCCATAGTTTTGCAGAATAGGTGCCATCTAAGCTCGGGAATCTGGGTGATGTTGATGCCTTTCGGTTGATAGACTCTGCAAACAAACTGAGCCATCATGTCAAATGTATGATCTGATATAATATCACTGTCAAGTAGCATCTGAAATGCGCACAGAACCTCGTCGTTCTGACTTTGATATTGTTTAAACCATTTCAACTTTTCCACCCTGGAAAATCGCCCTATATTGTCTGCGCCAGAGAAGGCGTGGAGCCCCGGCAATGCCTTTGCCTTTCTTTCACCAAGCTGTGACCATATGGATTTGATGTCAATGACACCTGAAACCATCGATATACATGTTACATTGTGTAAGAGCTGATAGTTTGCTACTAGCAGAAACAAGTACGGTCGGTGTCAGGTGAAAATACCATTAAGTGGGAATTTGATGGGTTTCGCCTTTTAGACAACACTGCATGGTAAATTATCAATGTGTCTGCTTCTTCGTGATTGTTGGCTTCAAATGAAATGTCGCTGTTGCATTTAGTACGGCCATCTGCAGAGACAATGACAACTTTCTCTGTTTCTGTGCTGTAATCACTGAGTTTTTGTGCCAAGTATGTCGTCAGGTCCGCTTTAGTCTTGTAATGGGACAGGAATCGTTTCAATGTGATGTATGTCAATTTTGTGTCATCTTTAACTTGATACCGTACAGGTACCTGACCTTTGTTCCTCAATTCCCTGACTGCAGCCTTTACGGAGTGTTTCGTGTAGGTGTCAAAAACTACAATGATTTCATTAAAATCGGCTGCTTCCTGCATGCTCGCTTTAATGAAACAGTCACCGAGATCTTTAACTGTCATTATTGCTGCTGAACACTTTTCTAGTCTTTGCACAATTACCATTGCATCAAAAATGGCAATCTTTCGGCTAGTGTCATGGTCCATTACTTCATCGCCAAGTGTCGTTTGGGAACGTGGTATCTGTGCTGATTCTGTAGGCTCCGGTGCAGCAGCAGCCGTCTGCTGAAGAGCATTAATCAATTTAGATTTGTCATTGCAAGTGAGTACTGCTCCATTTGGCGAAAACAGTGATCTTGGCGTGAGAGTAAACTCATGTTCACCAATAGCGCCCTTCATGTCAACATCCCTGTTTGACTTCGCTAGTACCATGAGGCGCCCGTACAGATTTTTGGTTTCTTTAAGGTCAATTGATGCATCTCTGACTTTGACGGTCCTGTGTCCTGTTACCTGACGTGTACATTTTGTTATTTGCCCGTTTGAGTGGTGCCCATACACTGATATTCCCAGCAATACGCTCGGCAACGTAACTCTCATACATTTTTTGTCCAGTTGCATCAATATTCAATATCTGGGGACATACTCCTGTGGAACATAAGCATGATTATTAGATGATACAGTGAATCGCCATCTGCAGTGAATGGATTTGTGTGAGATGTAATTGCTGCCTTGATCTTGTCTATTACAATGTGTTCACGTTGGACTTTACTCGGTTGCAATGCATGGTGTTCTCGGACAGCTCCTGACTTGCGCAGAAACTGATTCGTATACTCCGATGAAAGACAGCTCAGCTCGGGGGCAGCCAGAAAAAATCGCTGTCTTGCATTTGCGTTGTTCGAAATGCCTATTAGTGCTGATGGATCCTTTATCTGTTTATTGACCTGTTCGAGGGCATGATCAGCACCAATTGACACAAATGGGATGTCATCCTTCTTTGTGACAGAGATGTTCCCTGCTTCGAGTTCATTCCAAGTATTTGGATGTTCTGTCTTCAACTTCTGCATATCAGATAGATATCTTGGCCACAATCGTTTATACTTCATTCGGTCCATTGCGAAAAACATACTATTGAGCTTTTCCCCGGCTTCAAGGTGGAGCTGAAGATCTGCATTCCTGGATGCTTCTATGAAATGTAGAATTACTTCCACCCGATGAAGATAATTCATCATTGCCTTGAACATGGCATTTTCTTTTATCAGTAACAGTGCATGCTACTTCAATTGCCTTTGCGGAACCTGCACATACTCTGTCAATTTGGGGGTTTTCCTTAGAGAATTCCTCAAGTGCCATTTCGTAGAGAGCTGCGTATGTGTACACATGAACAGAAACCGACCGCTTGTAGTTGGTACAGTTCAAAATCTGCCTCATTGTTGCTGGACCGCACACATCTGCTTCCAGCCAAGCTTCATATATTCCCGAATTTTCAATTGATGTCCCTAGGGCTCTGAGAGCTGCCATGACTACGTGCAATTCACCTAGCCGTGGCACAACTTGTTTCTTTAGATCCGGTCGTGAATCAATTATCTTCACTACCTTCTCATAGAGTGCCATGTCACATGAGATGACAGTTGGATGGTTCTGTCCAGAAACTAGTCTGTTAAGAGAGCAGGTCTGTGATAACACTGTCGTTAGCGTTGACCATTCGTGAGCTACTTCAGGTAACAGAGGCAACACCCCTATCCGTGTCACTGGTCGAGCTTCAGATACCAAGGAGTAGTAACCAGCCCATCCGGGAATCATGGATTGCTTCACTTCAGCATTCCCTTGTGCATCTTCGTCTGTCTTGTGTAGTCTAGATGCAACGTAAGCCATAATCCAGGCCATCTGTCCATATTTGTATTTCTCATCAATACCCCTTTCACTAACTTTGAATGTGTTACTTTCTTCTTCTGATGAGGAGGGTGGTGGTTTTGGTTTACTGCATGGCACGATTGCCGTGTGGTACGGTGTCACCCTATTGCTACTTGTGTCCGTTATGCACAGAGGAGGCGCCACTGCATCGCCCTGGACATTGTCCTTTTGGTACATGACAGTTATTGTACCATGTGTAGTACCTTTGCCATCTGGCGTGTCTTCTAGAAAGTCAGCATTGTCGACTGCAAAATACACGAATGTACCCTTCTTAATGAATGGCGGTACATATAACCCATCGAATCGTTTCATGTTTTCAACTACCGCGTTAGCAAGAGACGTCTCAAGACAGAGTACACGGCTATGTGGTATGCACAAGTTATTTGCATTTAGAAGATCAATAACCTTTTTGCTTCTGGTCTTATGGCGGATAGCCAATCCCAATCCGAGAACTTGCGAATTTTCGCGACATGGACTCTTTTTGAATGTTGTGTCCTCTTTGGTAGGTTTATATTGCACCTGCCTGTCAGTTTTAAAGCCATACATATATTTTGACATACCGTGATGACAGTTCTTTCAACGACACGCGTCCTGGTAACAGTTTCTAGTTCGTTGAGTGTACCTACCATAATCCATCGGATCAGTGAATACAGCTCTGCTGGAACATCCTCAGGTGTGCTAGTCACTGGGATGCTTTCATCAACGACACTGTTAGTGAACCCAGATATAGCCTTTCGAACGCATTTCGCTGCACAGTAGATATCATTCATATGGTTCTGACTTTCGCTCTCAGTTGCCAGAGCAATGTTCACCAAGTCCTGATCACATGCATCTGGGGAATACAGAACTGCAGACTTTCGCCTGTCTTTTTGAAGAACTGATTTCAAATGGGGTAACACATGCATAATAGTAGATTTGAGCCATTTTCTATTATATGAAGGAATGTGCTTGTCGATTTCTTTCACATCGCCTAAGGAATTCAAGTATGTGGTTTTAATATCTTCTATCGATATGATCTCTTTTGCTTTTGTTCGTACGTCAATTAAGTTAATTAACTCAATCAGATATGCATTTTGCCATGAATTATTATGTTGTTGTCGAGTAGAACCACTGTTAGCATGACTTAGCACATGGTACACATTCACATTCCAGCAGTTCTTGTGGTACCTTACATCAATAGCATGTGCATCACCTGCAGATATAGCTGTACTTAGTCGTGTACACATTTCCGGGTTTCCTGACACTTCAACTGCACGTCGCAATTTTTGACCTGCATTTATTGTGCCGACTTTGAATAATTTATCTTCCTCACTTTTTTGACAGAAGAAACATTTGTTTTTGTCAAGTGGCACTGTTTGTGATCGTGTGTACGTGGTTGCAGACGACGGAACATCATTCATGTCGCTCCTATTGCGTTTCAAACCTTTCTGTTTGACATTAAACACACCGGTAGAGACCCTGTATGCATGACGTTCCCTGAGTGCCTCTATTTTCTGAGTATGTGTTGTATCAGCGTAGCACATACGATGCCAAATAGCCCCCTGTCTTTGCAGACTGGAACTTGTGTTGCCTTTGAGTCTATGGTCAATTTGTACTAAATCGCCATCTTGAAGCTGTGCCCGTTCTTGTATGGCAACAAGTATCCGTTCATAGGACTGCGGCTGTGGTTGACTAACCACGGGTCCTTTCTTGGCAGCGTCTCCTTGACACACAATACACAACTGCCAATTTGTTGATGATTCGATCGCATCGATCAAGCATGCTTCGGCTGGGGTTCAGACATTTCCCTTTATACCTAGATCTACGAACAGTGAATTACAATACAGCACATACTAGTAGCGGCCAATATCACAATATTTCGATAGATTATGCGGATTCAGTAGCTGTAACGTCTACGTAACTCGCGACATGCGACTTTCGATTAACAAGCGTTAAACACCGCAATGCTTAACAACGCCATGATTTAAATGCACATTGGGGAGCTTCGTTTTGACGTCACTAACAAATTTGCATATCATCCAGGGCGTTGTTAAATGATCAAGGCATTTGAATTTAAATCATGGCGTTGTTAAACTATCAATAGACGGTGAAACTGGTTCACGTGACACGGAAGCTTCCTTGTTGATCTAGAATGACGAATAGTGTATGCCCTGCTCAGATTGATAAAATAAGCATTATTCTTGAAATGTCAGCCGTTGTTAAGTATTTATGGTATCCAGAGTTAGAAGATGAAATTAGAACACACATACAATACAAATATAGCGTAACTGCGCCTTCAAAATCTGCGAAACTGCGAACAATGTTTGGATATATAACAAAATCGAACATAATTTGGTGGCCATTTTGAAATGCAAAATGGCGGTCTTTCCCGTGTTTTGCGCAAATCGCAACATGTATTTATGAATTCCTCGATAAATTTCCTTTCGAAAAATGTATAGTTTACCTAATCTCAAAAGAAATCCGACGAACGCATATTGTCATACGTAACACTACGGACTAAAAAAACTGATGTAATTTGAACATTATATATTCAGTATGTTTAGTACTTTTGTAAATCGTCACATTCACGTAGATAATTTTCGGTATTCATATTCCGGGGCCGCGTCATGAACGTCATGAAGTAGTGACGTCATGAAGGCACTTCCGCGTAGTGACGTCATGAAGGCACTTCCATTATGCGCGGCCCCGGAATGAGCATTGCCTAAAGCCATATGCAAACAGCACGCGCTATATATGTGCAAACAACGGAAACCATGTAACAATATTTGTTTTATATTTCATATTAATCCATACACTTAAATTTACATTGTAGCCCCATGTAATGTCTATGGAAATATAATAAAACTTCCTACTAATAAAATAATAGCTACGTATATTCTAACTACGGCATATGGTGTGATTTTCTCGCTGGCAGCATCTGCATAACGACTTATTGAATACATACATATATATATGGTTTCTTTGTGTAAGTACTAAAGTAGCTATCGGTTTATGAGTAGGATTTTGTATTAGATTACATGGGGTCACCGTCAGAAGAAGGGTACAACAATCTTAACCCTTTCAACCCTAAGGAACAGAATGGACTGTGCTATGCTAATGTTCCGACCAATCCAATGGTCACGAAATGATTTTCAGATTCCTCCATTTATGAAAAGGGGGTGTTTTTGTTCTAAGAAATATTAAAATTACTTTCAAAAAGTGCAGATCCTGATGAGACGGCTCGTTACGAGCCGGCTCATCTGGATCTGCACTTTTTGCATAAACCGCTATAGCGGGATTTCGGGTTCAAAGGGTTAAAAGCCAACTACACAATAATTCCTCAACCCGGGTTGAGACATCGAACCCTGGTGTGTGATACCTAAACCGCAATTACTGCGCACATTGATACCTCAAATCGGGTTTCACGTACGACACGTGAAGCCGCTGTGCAGAATTTATTTAGGATAGTTTCGTACACAGAATGGGTTTCTTTTTGTCTTTGATAGGTACAAAATCGCATGGCGTGTCTAATATACTATAATTCCAGCATAAAAATATTTACACAATTCCTAACATTTTATTGGTCCGTAGCAAGTCTCTTTCCAAAATTTATATCCCAGTAAACTCCCACGCCGAACTACTTTACGTAACCATGAGGCGCAGTTAAAATAATTCTTAAGAAAACGGAAAATAAACACATTTTCTTGATGAATTTATTTCAAATGCTGGAATTATAAGGAATGCATGGCCTTTTTGTGGAATTTATCGCGGAAAAGTCGCGGCAATACTGGACAAGGCCTTTCGGCCTTCGTCCAGTATTCCCGCGACTTTTCCAAGTTTATACCCCGATAAATTCCACAAAAATGCCATTCATTCCTATATTAATTTATGTTTAATTGTTTTAGAAGTTCATTAGTTACGCTTACATTAGCTATCAAAGACAAAAAGAAGCCCATTCTGTGTACGAAACAATAATGTACAATCATTTTCATAAATAAAGTCAGAATTTGACAAAAACCCGGGTATGGAAGGTGTTCGAGTCAATTCCCACCCTTAGATATAAGCCAAATCGAATGTTGTACCTTCGGACATCTGCGTAATTTCATGAAATGCGTTGACAAAAGTTCAAATATTTTCCGTAAATGGCGTCAAAAGTTTTATCCAAAGCAATGGGCTCAAACGAGAAAATGTCAGTCAACACAAATTCGTAGGATATGTATCAATAAATGAGTAAACATACATATAGCTACTGTCTGTTTCACGAAACCTGCCCAAATGTTACGGCTATATACATAATGCAAAAGCAATATATTTTTCGATAATATTAAATTATAGCAAAATTTAAGAATGAGCCTACTTTTTATTTCATTAAATTTGGTCCAATAATGATTGTATTGCGAAAAACCAAATTCCACATGTTAAATCCCCATAGTGAAGATGTTTATGGGGATTTAGCACGGGGAAATTTTTCTAATTTCAGAAATAGTGGATCGATTTTCAAAATGTGTTTTCTTAGTAAGATCATTTTCAAGCTATCTAGCTAGGTTTCAGAATCAATTTCCAAAATGTTTCGCTTTTAGATTCCTCCAGGTTCTCCACCTCTTTTTTCCCCATGTTAAATTCCCATAGAGAACTCATTTTTCATAATAAAATCCATATTTGACAACATTTCACGAAATAAAAAGAAAGCTCATTCTTAAATTTTGATAAAATTTAATATTATCTATTTTGTTATTGATTGTTTTGCATTGTTTATATGGCCGTAAAATTTAGGCAGGTTTCGTGAAACAAACAGTAATCACATGGGTTCCGTATATTATCCTCCCTTGTTCAAATGAAACCTTTAGCGTCCATCTTGTCTATTGCGGGTTCACGCCCTCGCCACGTTTCATGTCGTCTGCGTTGAAATTAAACCGTGATTTTGATAAATACGGCCGTCTGCTTTCGAACGAACCGCCGGAATTGCGCTTTTGAAGATACCCGACCTTTGTCCAATCTAGGTAGCGGCTAGGTTGGTTTCCAAAGTCGTCCCAGTACGATTGGCTTCCAAATCGCTTATTGAACACCGGAAACTGCTTCCAGTTAGTAAATCCGCCCTTTTGAAAGTAGTTCGGTCTCCAGAAATCATCGTCGGAATTATCGCCGAATGGAAGCATCTCCGCGGCACAAAATAATCCGACGAGCAGGAGCAGTTGAATAACTAGGTTGTCGTTTCTCATGTTCTTGTTGGAGTGAGTTTTAAATCACTGAAAATAGATAATAATAATAATAATGACACACAGCCTGCGTCAATGTTGCCAAGACTATCAACGGTTCGCAACATCTACTGGTAATTCCAACTCGTTGCACAGCTCAGACTCAGACAATCAACCTGATTGACTTCAAGAACAGCGTTCAAGAATTTTGAATACAGTAATTAATTAAGTATTAGCATGATTAGCGCATGCGGTAGTGCAATAATAATAAAAATACTAATAATAATAATAATAATAAAAATAATAATAATAATAATAAAAATACTAATAATAATAATAATAATAATAAAAATACTACTATTAATAATAATAATAATAAATTGCAATCTCCATTAGACAACACCAGTAGCCTATTTCATCAACATTGTAAATTATACTTTAGTAGCAAAGTATATACTTTGAGGGAGAAATTTTCAATTTTATGATAAATTTATTAATTGTTATTATACTGAATTTATTATATTATCACAGCCAGTTTGGCTGTGATAATGTAATAAATTCAGTATAATAATAATACATACTTTGAATCATCAAATATATGCAGTGATTTGTTCTATATGAAATAATGCATTTTGGGAAAAATAAATGATTACTCCCTCAAAGTATACTTTCCTAGATAAGTATACTTTGCAATGTTGATGAAATAGTCTACTGGATTATGTTTGATTGTTTGCTGGTGTTTAACGGCTTTTAATTACTTTAAAGGTACATGCCCACTCAGTAGACACAACATGTTCTGTATAGGAATTAAATAAGTGATATATTGTGTAACTATTCCACCCGTTCTAAAAATTACAAGTGCCCTCTATACAGATATAATCATTTGGTAATATCTATTTTACTGATAGTGACGCGCGGTGGTATCAGGCTATTTTCATATGCAAATGAGGCATGATATGTTTTAGTTATGTATAAATGCGTCATCTGAAAAAATAATAGTATCGACTAATTATAAAGTATGATAATTGCACATCAAAACATAAATACAGACAACAAATAGTAATGTCCATTAACATTTCAAGGAAACACGGTTATCGCCCCTGATATTTACGTCTGATATAACATGTATAATACTGTCAATCGTACGTGAGGTAATGGTGAATAATTCCACCACAAAAATATTTACACAATTCCCTAACATTTGATTGGTCCGTTGCAAGTCTCCGTCCAAAATTTATATCCCAGTAAGCTCCATGCCGAACTACTTTCCGTAACCGTCAGGCGCAGTTAAAATAATTCTTAAGAAAACGGAAAATAAACACTTTGTCTTGATGAATTTATTTCAAATGCTGCAATTATAAGGAATGAATGGCCTTTTTGTGGAATTTATCGTTTTTGTGGAATTTATCGGGGTATAAACTTGAAAAAGTCGCGGGAATAGTTTATACCCCGATAAATTCCACAAAAAGGCCATTCATTCCTATAATGAATGTTTATTTTGCCAGAAAATGCCTCAGATGATGTCTCTGATATAAATAAAAGTTTGTACCTACCGAGTGGGCATGTACCTTTAAAGTAGGCTCCAAATACGTGTATATCGGAAAGAATTATCAGAGCCACGTAACAAATTGTAAAATCATGTCGCTGTATATTACATACTATAATAATATGCCACGATGGGCAGCCCGATTCCTCAGCAGATAGTTTGCGTTCTACATGTAGCTATATAATAGTGATATTATAGTACTTAGCGAGATTGGATACGGTGTAAGAAGTAACTGTTGGTTATAGGTGGTTGCTTCACTCCGGTGACATAGATAATACCAAGCTAGTGTCTGTTGATATCACGTTTATCAGACACGGCCAGGAAACGTGTAGGAATTCCGAGGCTTGCCGACCGTTTCCGAGCCGAGCTGGACATGGTCGAACGTTATTGCTACATTTCCGTCAGAAATATCGTGTAATTTGAGCATATATGCAATACATTCGGTACTTTGATAACCTCTTCCATTAAAATAGATGATTTACACATACATATTCCGCTTGGCCCCGGATTGCGCATTGTCTACAACCATGGTCAAACAGCACGCGCTGTACATTTGATCACGGCTGTGAGAGGTGTCAAATAACGACACTCATGCAACAATATGTAGTATGCTATCCATGTTCCCAGTTCGACAAAGCAATCAGATAGGTTTGGTTTCACCCATGCCCATTAATTTATCTTGGAGCTGCAGCCCGGATTTGTTCCTGGTTCCACAAACGAACAATTGCCTATCGTTTGCGCATCGTTTAAGTTTTTTCAGTTAGAAAACGATGTTTCCGTTTGCTGGTCATGTGATGTTAACCAGGCCCGTACGCAGAGGGGGTGCGACGGGTGCGTACGCACCCCACTTAACCCTTTCACTCTTAACCCGCAGGCATGCATAGTGGTATTGGCAAACAGTGTAGATCCAGATGAGCCGGCTCGTAACGAGCCGTCTCATCAGGATCTGCACTTTTTGCAATTAATTTTCATAATTTTGAGACTGGTCTGAAATGGACTGGTCTGAAAATCATTTTGTGATGATTTTGATTTGTTGCAAAATTAACAAATCAAAATCAATTCCAGTTACTTTGGGGTGAAAGTGAACCGATTGGTTCCTGCATGCAAATCCAGTGCAGACAGGCTGCAGGTCATGTAAAAGTATGATCCAAAACATCCATACGAATAATAATTCCAGCACAAAAATATTTACACAATTTGATTGGCCCGTAGCAAGACTCTGTCCAAAATGTATATCCCAGTAAACTCCCACGCCGAACTACTTTCCGTAACCGTGAGGCACAGTTAAAATAATTCTTAAGAAAACGGAAAATAAACACATTTTCTTGATGAATTTATTTCAAATGCTGGAATTATAAGGAATGAATGGCCATTTTGTGGAATTTAACGGGGTATAAACTTGGAAAAGTCGCGGGAATACTGGACGAAGGCCTTCCAGTATTCCCGTGGCCTTTTTGTGGAATTTCAAAAAGGTCATTCATTCCTATAATGAAAGTAGGAGAGACTGGCGATATTTGGGTGACCCTATATGTGGTGTTTTCTAACCTATAAACAAACAGTCTGACACACGGCTCAGTGCCCGGATGTAACTGTCACGTGTTGTTAGACTGAACACTATTAGGTTAAAATGTTCTACATGTGGCTATCGACTGCTACATTGAAACCTCTCTAAACCGGACACCAATAAAACACCACGTGATCGTACTTTTGATGGGTTTCTTGGTCATTTATCTCCGGTGATAATGTGTGTTCATGATCGCATAGCACACAGCTATTGCTCAGAATGATCATATGGCTGATTTACAGTGAAAGCTCTCTAAGCTGGACACCCTAGGGACCTCCCATGGTGTCCGGTTTGGAGAGGTTTCACTGTAATAAGAACCTAACTCACGGATTCGCGTAGGAATTCTGAAGCTCGCAATATTTTATCAGTCAGTACGTATTTGGTCAATACAAAGCTCGTTACCTGATAAATGTATATTATTTAAGGAATAAAATCATGGGCTGTAGTGTTTACTGGGCTGTTTAAAGTACGTGGAGTCCGCATGCGTTCCAATCACTATAGTCTGTTTCGCGAAAGCTGCCCAAATTTTGCAGCCATATAAACAATTCAAAAGCAATATTTTTTTCGATAGTGTTGAATTAAAGGAAAATTTAAGAATGAGCCTTCTTTTTATTTCGTGAAATTTGGTCAAATATTGATTTTATTGCGAAAACAAAATTTCCCCATGTTAAATCCCCATAGACATCTTCACGGAGTGAAGATGTCTATGGGGATTTAACATGGGGAAATTATTTAGAATTTCAGAAATACTGGACCGATTTTTAAAATTTAACTTTTGTTTTCTTAGTTAGAACATTTCCAAGCTATCTAGCTAGGTTTCGGAGTCAATTTCCATTTTTTTTCGTTTTTTAGCTCCTCCCACACTCCTCTACCTCTTTTTCCCCCATGTTAAATTCCCATAGAGAAATAAATTTTTCGTAATAAAATCAATATTTGACCGAATTTCACGAAATAAAAAGAAGGCTCATTCTTAAATTTTCCTTTAATTTAATATTATCAAAATAAATATTGTTTTTGCATTGTTTATATAGCCGTAAAATTTGGGCAGCTTTCGTGAAACAGACTATAGTTATTTTTAATATACACACGTTTTTCACACATGTACAAACGTATACACATGCGTTCCAATCGCTAGTTATTATTAATATACACATGTTTTGCACACATGTAGAAACATATATATATGCGTTCCAATAGCTAGTTAATTTTAATATACATATGTTTTTCACACATGTACAAACATATACACATGCATTCATATTCGTTGCAAACATATATATATTATATTTAGTATATACCGCTCCATGGAAATTAGCAGTTGTTTAGACTGTATACGGTAATGAATGTGTATTTGCAGCCGGCACTGCAGGTGCGCGTTATGAATATAGATAGCGGAAGTAGTCGTGTTTTCACCGAAAGTTGTTTATTTCATCGATGAGAACATATGACTTTTATTTTTTATACATTTGTATACTATGTATTGCATGGGCAGGTATATAATAAACATTCCTATTCAGCAAGCACAAACTATTCTTTATAGGAATTAAATAAGTGTATACTTGTGTCACTATTCCACCAGTTCTAAAAATTACGAGTGCCCGTTATACAGATATAATCAGTTAGTAATATGTATTTTACTAATAGTGACTTGCGGTGGTATCAGGCTATTTTCATATGCAAATGAGACATGATATATTTTAATTATTTATACTAATTAAATGCGTCATCTGAAAAAAATATATTTTCGACAGATTATAACGTATGATCATTGCACATCAACAAATAAATAAGGAGAATAAATAGTAATGTTAACATGTTAAGGAAACACGGTTATCGCCCCTGATATCAGTGTGGACATTTACGTCTGATATAAAATGTATAATAATGCCAATCAATAATAGTGAATGAATGTTTATTTTGCCAGAAAATGTCTCAGATGATGTCTCTGATATGTGCGATTGAAATAGTTCTAAAGTGTTGTCAAACACGTTTGAATGGGTGAAGAATGGAAAATCGAAACTGAACAATAAACTTGAAGTCAGCACTGTCAGGGTTAAATTTCTGGTGGTGTTTGATGCGAATGAACAAGTGAAACACTACATCAATGCGTATTGTTCTTCTATCTTTGGTCTCTTAACTTTGTCTTGCATTTCTAAAGACACTGTAATTCCAGCACAAAAATATTTACACAATTCCCTAACATTTGATTGGCCCATAGCAAGTCTCTGTCCAAAATTTATGTCCCAGTAAACTCCCACGCCGAACTACTTTCCGTAACCGTGAGGCGCAGGTAAAATAATTCTTAAGAAAACGGAAAATAAACACATTTTCTTGATGAATTCATTTCAAATGCTGGAATTATAAGGAATGAATGGCCTTTTTGTGGAATTTATGGGGGATATAAACTTGGAAAAGTCGCGGGAATACTGGACGAGGCCTTCCGGCCTTCGTCCAGTATTCCCGCGACTTTTCCAAGTCTATACCCCGATAAATTCCACAAAAAGGCCATTCATTCCTATATAATTTTATATCAGTATTATGCAACGCTGGCGCTATCTCTTACAATTACAAACAAATATATTACTTTCTCGACGCACTAAGTTTACGTCTGACATATGCGCTAATCTTGCCAATATTTGTAAGATATAGAAGATCTCAAACGAGTTTCCATTTGATATGAGATTTATGAAACTCGTCCGCAATTGTATGCACCTCGCCAGGGGCTCGGTGGATAAATTGTGCGCGACTCGTTTCATAAATCTCATATCAAATGCAAACTCCTTTGAGATTTTGTTTATCACATGACTTCAGCCTCAAAAAAGTAGAAAACTTGGATATATCTAATACGTTTCAGTGAGCAGACTATTTTCGCATCGAGTTGAAACTCTCCACAGAGAAAAATAGTTTTATTCATAGCAATAAGATTATTATAAATATGTCATATAACATGTCCCTGTTCTTTGTAACACTTCATATTACCAAACCGGAGCTCATTCTGACAATTGCAGTAATTTTAATGAGTCACGGACGCTTCTAATGACGTTTAAAACATGATGATGTGAACGTCAAAACATCATTGCTTTGTCTCCAGGTGTACCCGTGTGTCATAGGACATTCGTGAAATGGGTTAAAATACGGCATAACAAGGAGTTCATGTGATAAAGTATGTTATTGCGCGGAATGTGTGCACTATATCGCAAATAAATGGCCCCGTCAGTTGCTGAAATATTTAAGACAATGTAGCTGGAAACGAGTCAAAAATACGGACTTCGAATTCTTTTTTTATTTATTCGTTCCCACGAAATAACAACTCGTTCCCTCAATTTAACAATTTGTTCCCTCGAATTAACAATTCGTTCCCACGATATAACAATTCGTTCCCTCAATTTAACAATTGGTTCCCACGAAATTACAATTCGTTTCCACGGGAACGAATTGTTAATTCGTGGAAACGAATTGTTATATCGTGTGAACGAATTGTTAATTCGAGGGAACGAATTTGTTAAATTAATGGGAACGAAATAGTCCATTTTCGGTGGGGAACGAATTGCTAACTTCGAGGGAACGAATTGTTATATCGTGGGAACGAATTGTTAATTCGAGGGAACGAATTGTTAAATTGAGGGAACGAATTGTTATTTCGTGGGAACAAATTAATACAAAAAATTCATGTCTCCTGTGGGGCTCCGTACAAAAAAACAGATGCTCGCGCCGTACTAATTCCACCGTGTGATATGTTGCTGTGACTGGAAAAATGGGGCTTATGGGATTTTTGACCATTGTAGTTCCAGTTTAAATAGCACACTAACGCGGCAATAGCGAGCAGGGCACATCCTGATCAGACTGTGCGGATGCACAGACTGATCTGGATCTACACTGGTCGCAAAACGCATAAGCCCCATTTCTCTAGTCAGAGGCACTCATAAGCACGAGAGGTCCATTTCCCATCGGGATTATAATTGTATATACGTCACCTTACAGGTTAGAAGACACCAAATGGTGCGAAACCGCCCAGGGTGTATGCAAAAGTAGTCCGGTATAAAAAAATAGTGCGGGTGTTTTGAGGTCACAGACACCGTTTGCTTGCAAATCTTGATCCATTACTACCCAGTTTCACTTGAGGAACATTTTGGGGTGCCTTCAACACCAGTTTTCAGCATATTTGTAGCATTTAAAAGAAAACACTGACCCTGTTGGTCACTTGATGTAAACGGAGTTTCCGTGGCCAAAATATGTACACAATATTGGAGGATATGACAAGGTTGGATTTTTCTTTCTTAGGAGTAAGTGAACCTATTGTTTAGTTCATGCAGAACCAGTACAGACTGGCTGCAGGTCATGTACAAGTGGGTCCCACAGCATCCATACGAATAGTGAAAGTAGGAGAGACTGGCCTTATTGGATGGCATTCGGTTAAATTATATAGTAAAACTATTTGGTGGTGTCTAAACCTATAAGGTGTGCCTAGGCCCTATGTGAGATATGTTTGTTTGTAGAATTTGAAGTTGGAAGTTTATGTTTCTTGTAGCTATGTCTCTGGGAACATAATTTAAAGTTACTGCGACAAGAATAATCGAGCGGACTCCGCGATGCAACATATTTGTTCTTTTTGTATCTCAGACGGACAGTTATCGGCTTCAAAATCTTCTAAATTTTTGATTTCTCAGCTTTATTTAGTGAAATATAATAAACCAGTGTATGCAAATTACCTGTAGGTGATTGGGCTTGGAATGTGACAGAAATATACACCGAAACAGTGATTATAGTGTGTTTTTAATTTTTTTTCATTGATATTGGCTTGCTGATGGACAATTAAGAAGTTATGGAAAGTGGCGCGACATCGCGACGCTGTTCCAAAATTTGCCAAAATTAGGCGTAAGTGTATTGTTTTCGCATATCGGTATAGTACCAAGACACTAGTACTCAGAAAACATTGTTTTTCCTTTCCTCCTGTGTTATAAAGCAAATTTCTTGACTGACCGTTCCAAGCCAGTACCCTTTTGTCTGTCGACCATTCCAGAGTGGCATACATGTTGGTATAGTTTCAGTGATGAGTCTGTATATGTAGAATGGTTAGCTATAACACTATTTAGGGTAATGTTATGTGATGTTATGGAGATATGTGCTTTTAATTCATCATCTATTAAAATTCTCCATAGTTCTGTAGTAGCTCAAATTAAGGCAGAATGTGGACAGTCACATGGTGGAGTTACACAGCTGCTGTGTGACAACCATTTGAGATATTTGCTCCAAACTTGGTACTGTATCCAGGAATAGAAGCTACTTTTTGAATAGTGAATATTGTAGAATGATTTGTAGTGGGACTGGTACACTTATAGGTTAGAAGACACCAAATGGTGCGAAACCGCCCAGGGTGTATGCAAAAGTAGTCCGGTATAAAAAATAGTGCGGGTGTTTTGAGGTCACAGACACCGTTTGCTTGCAAATCTTGATCCATTACTACCCAGTTTCACTTGAGGAACATTTTGGGGTGCCTTCAACACCAGTTTTCAGCATATTTTGTAGCATTTAAAAGAAAACACTGACCCTGTTGGTCACTTGATGTAAACGGAGTTTCCGTGGCCAAAATATGTACACAATATTGGAGGATATGACAAGGTTGGATTTTTTCTTTCTTAGGAGTAAGTGAACCTATTGTTTAGTTCATGCAGAACCAGTACAGACTGGCTGCAGGTCATGTACAAGTGGGTCCCACAGCATCCATACGAATAGTGAAAGTAGGAGAGACTGGCCTTATTGGATGGCATTCGGTTAAATTATATAGTAAAACTATTTGGTGGTGTCTAACCTACAGACTCCAAACGTCCTTTCAGGTAATGAGCTATGACAAGTTTTGTTGGAATTATATGCGAAATGAGATAATTCCCCTGTGGCTATGTTGCTGTGACTGGAGAAATTTGGCTTATGGGATTTGTGACCAGCGTAGCTGCTGAACAAATAGCGCACTCTTTTAGCCAGATAACTGTATATATATTGCCTGTTATGTGTTTTCATGTTTAAATGAATGGCGAACAGTACGGATCCTGATCCTGACCGTGATTGGAGAAATATGGCATATAATATGGACGGTTTCGTCAAACTAGCTCCACTCATACAAATGATCTACAGTACATCGCAAATACGATAAGCTTGTCATGTGTTTCATTGCTTTAATGGCGATGGCGAACAGTGTATAACCTGATCAAACTGCGCAGATGCGCAGGCTGATCTGAGTGTACACTGGTCGCAAAGGAAATAGACCCAATTTCCCCAGTCACAACCACAAATATGACCAGACACCCGCAAAGCAATCATCAGTAAAATAATATTACTATATACCTACCCATGAAAAGCCATATGTTCTCATCGATGAAATAAACAAATTCCGGTGAAAATACGACTACTTCCGCTATCTATATTCATAACGCGTACCTGCAGTGCCAGACGGCAAATACACATTCATTACCGTATACAGTCTAAAAAACTCTAATTTCCATGGACGTATCTAAATAAATAGAATATTCATATATTTGCAACGGAGAGTGGTGTGAAATATGGACATGTCACACGACGAGATGAACATACATGTCATATTCGTTGCAAAAATATGAATATCCTCTATTTATTACTTGGGAAGGACAGAAAATGGTCATTTGTGTATGTGAATGGATAAATTGGAGTGTTACCTTTTTGCATTTATCGAGATTCTCGATGAAAACGTTTAGCTCCAAACTCGAAGATTTAAACTCGAAACTAGAATATTCAATTCGAAACTCGACATTTTGCACTGGAATATTTAATCGCGAATTTCGAATATTTCATCATAGAAACTATAGATGAAAATCTAAGATTTAATCTCGAAACCAAAATTATAAATTTCAAATTAATTAATCTCACTTTTCAACTCGGATTGTAAAGGTCCTATGTCTCACGTGTAGATAAAATGCGATAACTAAGGCGACAAAAAATTAATGTTTAGATTCTCATCCAAATTTTGGGGAAAAATGTGGAGGGTGGGACAATACTAAATATGGGCTCTCTATAATATCTGAACATTGGTTAGTTGCGAATGGTAACTCTTGCAATCTACCCACGTACCGTCCGTAGGCTACGGACGGTGCGGGAGTAGATTGCAAGAGTTACCATTCGCAACAAGACATTGATCTCATAATATCACCCTTATTTGACAGTGTTTAATTTTTGCTTACAGATTAAACAAAAATAATCTGGAATCCTGAAAGGGGGGCCCGGGCCCCTTGGGTCACCCCCTAAATCCGCAACAGGTGTATATTATGCAATTAATTTTACTTATATGTTTATCACTCTCTTCGCATAATCTGAGACGAAGTGTTTTAACACATTTTATGCCGGATACCCATACACAGGTATCTAAATTTCGACATGTTTATTCTATTTTATTCATTTCTCAATTAAAGTATATGTTGTTACCACTCATTTGAACCGTCTCGGCGAGACGGTTCAAATGAGTGGTCACAACATATATTTCTGTGCAGAAAAAGATATTTAATTCTTTCAGTCAGAAAAAAAGTGTCTATCATCAGAATGAAAAGGATTAATGCAAGTTTATGCCTATGCTCACTCGTCGACAATATAGCCGCAAGAATGGTTTATTCAAATAAAATCCGGAGAGATATAATTTTCAATTGCCGGTTATGATGAAATACAAATTGCAGTCTGCGTATACCTTAAGTGCCATTTATGAGAATAAAGGATAAATCGCGCCACAAATAGAGTATGCATTGCAATTGTTCGGACCAGACGTCATGATATCATGATGTCCCACGTGCCCCATTGACTTAGGATTGTTCTAAGACTCGCTAAAGTGTTTTCACAAATTTGAAAGTGTTTCTAAATCTAATATTTGCACACACACTATACATTCTGATTTGACGTCTCGTTTCGGTCAGAATGTCCCGCGTGCGCATTTGTACGGTGGCACGGAGGGGACATGTAAATATGTTTTACTTTCGCGTGCGCACGCGATATGTTTTGCGTGCGCACGCGATAGGTTGAACCTATCGCGTGCGCACGCAAAAGCTACCTCGTGCGCACGCAAAAGCTATCGCGTGCGCATGCAAAACCCTATCGCGTGCGCACGCAAAACCCTATCGCGTGCGCACGCAAAAACTATCGCGTGCGCACGCAAATCCTATCGCGTGCGCACGCAAAACCCTATCGCGTGCGCACGCAAAAGCTATCGCGTGCGCACGAAAAACCCTAAAATCCCTATCGCTTGGGCACGCAAAACAATCGCGTGCGGCCATCGCAAAACCCTATCCCTATCGCGTTGCGCAAAACGCAAAACCTAATCTCGTGCGCACGCAAAAGCTATCGCTGCGCATGCAAAACCCTATCGCCCTCGCACGCAAAAACCCTATCGCGTGCGCACGCAAAAACTATGCGTGGCACGCATATCGCGTCGCACGCAAAACCCTATCGCGTGCACGCAAAAGCTATCGCGTGCGCACGAAAAACCCTATCCCTATCGCGTGCGCACGCAAAACATATCGCGTGCGCACGCAAAACCCTATCCCTATCGCGTGCGCACGCAAAACCTATCGCGTGCGCACGCAAAAGTAAAAATTATTTCCATGTCCCCTCTGTGCCACCGTACATTTGGCTTACATTGTCATAAAATAGCATACATGCTTATGGATGAAAGGGCCACGGCAACTACTGTCTGTTCCACGTTTTGCTGCCTGCGAACTTTTGGCTATTAAACAAATTTAATCTCAGAAATATCTAAATGTAACTACATTTTCATCGATAACAAACAAGTCACCATCCCCAACTTTTTTTATTTTATAAAATTCCATCAAATATTGATTTTATTGTGAAAATACGATTTTCGTATGGGCATTTAACATGGGGAAAACGGAGGTAAAGAGATAAAGTCAAAAAAATTCCCCATGTTAAATCCCCATAGACATCTTCACTCTATGAAAGAAAAATCGCAATAAAATCAATATTTGACCAAATTTCACGAAATAAAAAGAAGGCTCATTCTTAAATTTTGCTTTAATTTAATGTTATCACAAACAAATATTGTTTTTGCATTGTTTTGGATTGTTTTGCAGTTTTGCAGTTTTGCATTGTTTTGCATTTTATGGCCGTAAAATTTGGACAGCTTTCATGAAACAGACAGTAGTTTTTTATATAATTATACCCGCTATGCGATAGCAAGGGGCGCATATTGCGCTGATGTTCGTACGTCGGTCGGTCGGTCCGTCCGTTCGTCCGTCCGTCCGTCCGTCCGTGTACATTTACGTCGAAAGGTTTGTGTAAGAGTTTCTCCATCATGTAATATCTTCAATAATACTTGAAGGATTGCTTTAATGTTTGGACAGTTCATTCAACTGAACACGTGTGACGAAATCACGCCACCAATGACATGGCCTTGAACTTTGTGACCTTCAAAATGGTGCTAAAACACTGAGCTATTTTGATACATCGAAAAGTTTTTAAGAGTTTCTCCATCATGTAATATCTTCAATATTACTTGAAGGTTTTTGCTTTAATATTTGGACAGTTCATTCATCTGAACATGTGTGACGCAGTCATACCACCAATGACATGACCTTGACCATTGTGACCTTCAAAATGGTGCTGAAACACTTTCATTTTCCATTTTCTTACGTCAACGAGTATCAGCAACCAACACAGATGGTCGTCAACTTGAATCCAGTGAAACATCACAATCTATATACACGGGACCTACGTCAGACTATATACTATGACAGAAGTAATCAGTACGCCATACAGGTACGCTTCGCTGTACATGATGAAATAAAGCACTTACTGTCTGTTTCCCGAAACCTGCCCAAATGTTACGGCTATATAAACAATGCAAAAACATTTTTTTTTTTCGATTTCAAAATTTACAAATCTAAAATGTTCATAAGTGCAACATTGTGATATTCTGTACATTTCACATTAACAATGTTTTCTTGTAAACAATTGTTGGATTTACATGTATTGAGCATATGCTGCATATGTAGCATATGTTCAATAAATGTAAATCCATCAATTGAAATTTCCAGACGATCCTTAAGTTGCACTTACGAACCTTTTAGTCGTACGAAGTTTAGTGAAACGGCCCCCAGATGGTATACTACATGAATCCAGTGGGATATTTAGAGAACATCATATTGTACACGGGACCTCTGTCAAACTTTGGCAGAAGTATTCGGTACGCCATACAGAATCTACGCAGTACATGATGAAATAAAACACTTACTGTCTGTTTTCCGAAACCTGCCCAAATTTTACGGCTACATAAACAATGCAAAAACACTATTTTGTGTCGATAATGTTAAATTTTATCAAAATTTGAGAATGAACATTCGTTTTATTTTGTGAAATTTGGTTTAATATTGATTGTATTACTAAAAAACAATTTCCACATGTTAAATAAACCCCACGACATCTTCAGAGAGTCTGTGGGGATTTAAGATGTGGAATTTTATCTAATTTCAGAAATAGTGGACCGATTTTTACAAATTAGCTTTTGTTTTCTTAGTTATTATTAATTTTCACTTCTCCCACAGCTCCTCTACATTTACTCCAACAGGTCCTCTACTCGAAGTTAAGCAAACGTAAGCAAATGCATTTGTATCTACTACGTTTACATGTTACGGTCTAATAGACAACATCATAATTAATTTTGATGTGTTTTTAACGTCATGACGTAACGTCATTAAGACGAATTAATGAGTTTGGATGTGGATGTTTTTGATGCTCAATTGAACCAATACTGGTAAATGCAAAATACAAAATGTATAAATAGAGTGTATTCAACTACGTGTGTATCATTTTGAAATACCGGATTTATTTCCCGAGACACCTGGATATCCGATAGTGAAGCGAGTTTCATTATCTGATTTACAGATGTCAAGGGAAATAAATCCGGTATTTCAAAATGGTAGTAGAATAAATTGTATGTTACATGCTCTTTGAAAAATGTGTAATTTGCTCTTTTTAGCTTATAACGTTGTCAAAATTGACACTTTTGATGTTAGTGTATGAATTGTTACTTCGCCGGAAATAACGTCAAAACATGACGTCAATTACGTCTCGCGAACGTCTAAGAGGAAACGTTTCCTTCAAGGAAATAATTTCCTCCAGAATCACGTAAAACACTGGGTAGCATGTAATATTATTTGAAAAGCATGGAGATTGATAAAATGAAGACAAAATAATAATTTTCATGCTACAATTTTAACCCAATGCTGGTCCAATTTCCCAAGTTTGTAGTCATATGTAAGGTCATTTAAAGGGCATTGAACTTCGGGTATACATGTATTTGAAAACCAAATAGTCCGATTGATTGCATAACCGCAGGTCAGGTGATGGCCAATCAATACACGGTTGACATTATAATAATATACCATGTATAATGTGTATCATTCAAAATGAAACATTAGCACATAGAAAACAATAAAATACGAAAAAGTGTGAGTAATACCTTTAAAGTGAGCCTGTGTAGTTCTGTATAACGCGAACGTGCACTGCAATCTCCAATGCTGCCGACGTCACAACAGGCAACCGTTACGTGTCAATCACTGTCAGAAGAACGCTTTTTTATCAAATAAACACGTTCAATTAATTTTTATCGTCTGCGTTTTATTTTTGATTTTGCAGCATTCTCAACAAAAAAAGTGCTTTGGCATCGCATAAGAATCGTCTGGAGACGGTTGTCATACGCTGCCAAAACATGTTACGGAGTCGAAATAAAACGAATATTAACAGCATCAGACAATTATTTTTTAGCGTCTGCTGTTCATTGTTTTATTTTGCAGCATTCTCAACGAACTACGTGCTTTGACATCGCACGAGAATCGTCTCCACTGGAGACAATTCTCATACGCTGAAAAAAACATATTTTGATGTGAAATAAAACGAATATTAACAATAACAGACGACACTATTCGTTTCCCGCCTTTTTGTGAAATTAACACATTTACATTCGGTTTTACGGTGATGGATACATGCACAGTATCGATCCACATAGTTGATTTGCAAAATAATCTTTTGAACTTTGCAAACACTGTAGATCGAGATGAGCCGGCTCGTAACGAGCCGTCTCATCACGATCTACAGTGTTTGCCACAGTATGCTTTGGAAATACGGACCAGATCAGAATATTTCGAAGATGAAGAATTATTCAGGACTAATATTTTATCGACTTTAATAATACTTGTCTTTTTGTTTTGCTTGCTTTTTTTTTGTTGTTGTTGTTGTTTTTTTGCAGAATGGTGTTGGATAACTGGACAAAAGTTATGCTTTAATTTGTTATTTTGCTTTAATGGGCGTCGAACATTAATTGTACATGCCCACTCAGTAGTCACGAAATGTTCCTTATAGGAATTAAGTGTATAATAGTGTCACTATTCCACCATTTCTAAAAATTACAAGTGCCCGCTATACACATATAATCATTTATTAATATTTAGTTTACTGATAGTGACGCGCGGTGTTATCAGGCTATTTTCATACGCAAATAAGGCATTATAGTTTTTAATTATTTATACTAATTAAATGCGTCACCTGAAAAAATAATATTTTCGACAGATTATAAAGTATGATCATTGCACATCAAAAAATAAATACAGAGTATAAATAGTAATATCCGTTAACATTTTAAGGAAAAACAGTTATCGCCCCTGATATCAATGTGGAAATTTACGTCTGACATAACACGTATAATAATGTCAATCAATACGTGGGGTAATGGTGAAATTATGTTCATTTGGCCAGAAAAAAATGTCTCTGATATAAAGAACATTGCTTTGCCTACTGAGTGGGAATGTACCTTTAACGAATATTTTCTTTTATGATTGTTCAGTAGATGATATCAAAATGGCGAATTCTTTATGTAAATATTAATGTATAAAAAAATATGTTTTAATGTCCACATTCCTATGTAATATTCGGTCTGTCAATGTAATTTACAGAAATTGTGTCAACATACTTCGCCCGTATGCAGCACGATGTACGGAGAATTTACCTAAATTTCTAAAAACCTTCCTATGCCTACAAGGCTATTAATAATTAATATTAACGCTGAAATAAATGTTGTCGTCCGTTACTTACATTTATCTGCCATTTTTTCGCGATGAAAACAGCTTTGGCAGTTCATGAGAATCGTCTCCAAAGGGAGACGATTCTCATGTACTGCCAAAGCATGTTTTAAGATAATTAAAACCAATGTGATAAAATAGCAGGCTGCAATATTCCCCGCCTTTTAAGGCTTTAAAATAACGTGCACATTTCGCGGCAAGTCGCGTCCACCAGATCCTCACAATAGTCAAGACAGTTATGAATACGAACGCTCTCCGAGATATGCGCGTTTGTAAAATCGTTACGTAGGGCGCAACTATATGGTGAGGAATGTACGTCAGAAGCATCTCTTATGTTAGCCTATTTTAACCCTTTGAACCCTAAGGAACTGGAATGGACTGTGATATGCTAATGTTCCGACCAATCCAATGGTCACAAAATGATTTTCAGATTCGTCCATTTATGAAAAGGGGGTGTTTTTGTTCTCAAAAATATTAAAATTACTTTCAAAAAGTGCAGATCCTGATGAGACGGCTCGTTACGAGCCGGCTCATCTGGATCTGCACTTTTTGCATAAACCGATATAGCGGGATTTCGGGCTCAAAGGTTTAAACGTACATGCTCACTCAGTAGGCACAAAATGTTCTTCGGCAGCAAAACGTGGAACAGACAGTAGTTTACTCAACATCCAGTCGACTGGAAAAATACTTCAGGATAACTAAAAATTACAGTTGACAAGTTATTATACATGTATATGAAAACCTGTACTTTGGACCAAGAATTTGCCTTTTTGAGTTGTAAAAAGGTTCAAGATCTGAAGCAACGCGTGCAGACTGTATATTCTTCTAATTTCTACTTGGAACCAGGCTTCAAATTGCCTGAATTAGAGCATAAGAATGAAGTACGTGCTCAGAACAATTCTGCTCCCGTGTCCAGAATTATAAGATTAAAGGTACATGCCCACTCAGTAGGCACAAACTGTTCTTTATACAAGAGACACCATCTGAGACATTTTCCGACAAAAGAAACATTCATTCACCGTTCCCCCACTTATTGATTGGAATTATTATACATTTTATATCAGACGTAAATTTCCAAACTGATATCAGGGGCGATAACCGTGTTTCCTTAAAATGTTAACGGACGTTACTATTTATTCTCTGTATTTATATTTTGATGTGCAGTGATCATACTTTATAATCTGTCGAAAACATTATTTGTTCATGTTTAATTAGTGTAAATAATTAAAAAATATCATGCCTCATTTACGTATGAAAATAGCCTGATACAACCGCGGGTAAAATAAATAAAACTAAATGATTGTATCTGTATAGCAGGCACTCGTAATTATTAGAAGGTGGCATACTTGTTGTAGCTGTCGCATTTACATAATTGTTACACTGGTGATTACATTATGATGTTTCAATACACTGTGTCATTACACTGTACAATTCTATTTTATGCAAAGATGTATTTCTGTAATGTTTTTATTCGATCGCTAGCGAAGAATTATACAACCAACATTCAAATTTCAGGTCTTCCAGCTTTTCTGTAAATGAGCTAATGTCGATCGCAGCACATATTTTTCCGGTTGAACTTTTTAAAAACACGGGTCTTACGCCATAAGAAATAGTTCTAACAACTTAGCGTGATCAACTCAGTGTGGTAAGTGTTTTTTTGTGCTACATTAATGTTATTGCAAATGTTTCCGTAGTCTAAAGTACTCTAAGGGTGCGACGATTAACCGCCATACTGGATTATTCGCGATTCGGAACTCCATGGTTCGTTGCACGAATACAATCTTGCCGTTTTCAAATATATTTTAACTCGTTGTTGTTGTTGTTGTTGTTGTTGTTGTTGTTGCTGCTGCTGCTGCTAGCTGCGCACTGCTACTGCACTGCTACTGCTACTGCTATGCTCGTACTGTACTGCTACTGTACTGCTGCTGTACGCTACTGATACTGCACTGCTAGCTACTGCTACTGCTATGCTACTGCATGCTACTGCTACTGCTAACGCTACTGCTACTGCTTCTGCTGGCTGCTGCTGCTGCTGCTGCTGCTGTTGCTGTGAAATCCCCGCACTAGTTAACTAGTAAGTCCTAATTAGGAGATAATAAGTCCTAATTAGGAGATAGTAACTCATAATAAGGCGGTATTAGCTCCTAATTAGGAGTTAGTATCTCCTAATTAGGACTTATTATCTCCTAATTAGGACTTACTATCTGCTAATTAGGACTTACTATCTGTGTCAATGATAAAGAAAGTGTTATCTCCTAATTAGGAGATACTAACTCCTAATTAGGATATACTAATTCCTAATTAGGAGATATTTAGTCCTAATTAGGAGATAGTAAGTCCTAATTCGGAGATAGTAATATATATATATATATATATAGATATAAATTATTTCGCGAAGGTATTTGACGAAGATATTTGACATCTGTAATAAAAGGATGACCGTGTAACAATTCGTCATCTTGGATGACGTAATCATCAGATTTTGACAGGAAATGCACCAAATCGATCGTCTCGTCAATATCTTCGATTTGGTATATGGCATGACCATATTCAGTCAAAATGAAATTTGACCGTTCTTTGGCCCCACGGGTCATGTCCATTTTTGACCCTAGGGTCACCAGTTTCACAACTTTGAAAGCGCATTGTACATCGATCATTTTCTGCCAAGCTTCGTCGAAATCTGTCTGGCTGTTCGCAATAAGAAGATGTTTTAAGATTTTGTGTTATTTTTAGACGGCGGCCATCTTTGATTAGCTACGACCTCCATTTTAACAAATCTGACACGGCTTCACCCCAGGACCATAATTGTAAAGTTTGGCTACCATTGGCCAACCGGTTCGTAAAGAAGAAGTTTGAAATCTCAAATAACAGGATGACATTTTGACATGTCGGCGGCCATCTTGGATGACGTAATCATCCTATTTCGCTGAAAACTGCACCAGAGCTATCGTCTCGTCGATATCTTCGATTTGATACATGATTTTACCATATTCGGTCAAATATGAAATTTGACCCCAATTGTTTACCCCTGGGTCACAACTTTGAAAGAGCATTGTACATCGATCATTCCTGTCAAGTTTCGTCGAAATCCGTCCGGCGATTCGTAGGAAAAAGATTTTTTAACAATGTGTGCTAATTTTAGACGGCGGCCATCTTGGATTGGCGACGACCTCCAGTTTAACAAATTTGAAATCACCCTACCATGTGTGTAAAGTTTGACCAACATCGGCCCAGCGGTTCTGGAGAAGAGGATGATTGAAATTGTGGACGGACGACGGATGACGACGGACGAAAAGCGGTAACAATAGCTTACTTGAGCCTTTGGCTCAGGTGAGCTAAAAATACGATGTTTCCGTAAATGACATCGAAAGTTGACGAAATGTTCAGAGCAATTGCAATGTTGTGAAAGTGTTTTAATATTTTTGTTGAGTATCGTCAAGGTGCATGATCACGTGGTTACAGCAACAATAACAATGGCTGAAAATGCTGAAAGCGCGCCCACTCCAATTTTAGTATATTTGACATTTTCCTTAATAGGTGTCTTCGTGAACTGCATTTGGTGGTCCGTATGAGTTCGACACATACTTATGTCGTTTTTGCGAAGAATCGATAATAAAGAAAAAAAAAAAGAAGAAAAAAAGAATACGTACTTTGAATCGGAGGGATTCTGGAAGTTTCAGTTGTTGTTGTTGTAACCACGTGATCATTTTATTGTACACGCGACAAATGGAAGTTCGTATCTTTCTACATTGAATAAAATTACGAAAATCAACATCACTGACGCAAAAATACTAAGTGCTGGACAGCAGGCACCATCTAGTGCAATGCATCCTATGATCTGTACTTTCAGTACTTTGATTCAGTATTATAAACATGTTTTTTAACGTTTCCCCGATATTTTTCCCGGGTATTATGCGTACATTTGGGTTTAGAAATAGGATACAAATCTAATTACCATATGTTTTCCTATTCTCTGTCAAATGGAAGCGTCCTGGGTTCAATGCTAAAATATAGTTATCTCCTAACCTAATTATGAGATAGTAACTCCTAATTAGGAGATAATATCTCCTAATTAGGAGTTAGTATCTCCTAATTAGGAGATAAACGATTTTTTTAGCATCAAATACAATTTAATATTATCGAAAACCATATTGTTTTGCATTGTTTATATAGCCGTAACATTTGGCCAGGTTTCGTGCAACAGACAGTAAGTTTGCTAAACTTCACTAAACTTCGTACGACTCAAATGTTCGTAAGTGCAAAATTATGATATTCTGTAAACTTAACATTAACAATGTTTTCCCGTAAAAAAGTATTGGATTTACATTTTGGCTGTGATAATGTAATAAATTCAGTATAATAATTATGCATACTGGTAATCATCAAATATATGCAGTGGTTAGTTCTATATGAAATAATGCATTTCGGGGAAAATAAATGATTACTCCCTCAAATATACTTTGCTAGATAAGTATACTTTGCAATTTTGATGAAATCGGCTACAGATGATTCTACCACTGTGCCCGCATTGTACTAATTTGTCAACGCATAATACAAACAAAAGTTGAATGTCTTCATTTAAGTACGAGTGGGACACAAATTAGATTTGTCTTCCCTTTAAGTTGTAGCTGTAGAAACTTTAAATTAGAGCCAATTGTAGAAAACTTAATCACATTAGTGCATGAGAAACCAACTCGCAGTTCGTGACCAGGTTGTAAACAAAACAAGCTTAGTCTTTAAAGGTACATGCCCACTCAGTAGGCACAAAATGTGTCTTATATGAAGTTCTAAAACATACTTGTGCCCGCTATACAGATATACTCATGTATTAATATGTACTTTACTGATAGTGACGCGCGGTGGTATCAGGCTATTTTCATATGCAAATGAGGCATGATATTTTTTAATTATTTATATAAATTAAATGCGTCACCTAATAAAATAGTATTTTCGACAGATTATAAAGTATGATCATTGCACATCAAAAAGAAAATTACAGAGAATAATTCCAGCACAAACATATTTACACAATTCCCTAACATTTGATTGGCCCGTAGCAAGTCTCTGTCCAAATTTATATCCCAGTAAACTCCCACGCCGAACTACTTTCCGTAACCGTGAGGCGCAGTTAAAATAATGCTTAAGAAAACGGAAAATAAACACATTTTCTTGATGAATCAATTTCAAATTCTGGAATTATAAGGAATGAATGGTCTTTTTGTTGAATTTATCGCGGATATAAACTTGGAAAAGTCGCGGGAATACTGGACGAGGCCTTCCGGCCATCGTCCAGTATTCCCGCGACTTTTCCAAGTTTATACCCCGATAAATTCCACAAAAAGGCCATTCATTCCTATAATAAATAGTAGTGTGCACAATGTAAGAGCGCACGGTCTATAAATACATTAAATATGCCTAAAAGCATCAATAAATGAAGAAAACAAATAAACTAAAAAAACATTGTTTTATTCCATCTATATACACATGTTCTTATTGAAAGTTATTGTTATCAATCGTCGTCGTTGGTGCGTTATATATCATCAAACCCCGTCCGTTTGTTAGGAAGAGGTTCGGAAACGTTCGAAATCCACGTTATCCTATATCTTGAATCAGATAATTTTCTATAATTTAACCTGCAGTGGAACTTCTCCAAACCGGACACCCTGGGAAGTCCCCAGGGTGTCCGGTTTGGAGATGGTCCCACTGTAGATCAGACATATGAGCACTTCATGACACATTCTGGTGTGTGCAATCATGAAAAGTAATTGTAATCAGAGATACACAACATCGAAATACATCTAAGGTAAAAACATCTATATGTTCCCGACTGTCGGGTTTACAGGGGTTCCACTGTATATGAATATATACAGTCATCTGTCTACAACAGCCGCTTTTGTGCCTTTCCGCGGGTGGATACTACGGAGCCCCGCAGACGACATGGATTCTTTTTTATTAATTCGTTCCCACGAAATAACAATTCGTTCCCACGATATAACAATTAGTTCCCTCGAATTAACAATTCGTTCCCACGATATAGCAATTAGTTCCCTCGAATTAACAATTCGTTCCCACGAAATGACAATTCGTTCCCTCAATTTAAAAATTCGTTCCCACGAAATAACAATTCGTTCCGTTAAATTGAGGGAACGAATTGTCATTAATAAAAAAAAGAATTCCAGGTCCCCTGCGGGGCTCCGTAGGATACAGTGTTTTGGGAAAGAGATTGCGCTCTTACATTGTGTACACTTGAACCTCCGCGAACGTCCACCTCTCTAAGTAGTAGTAAGGGAGTCAAAATGATACCACCTACCGTGATATCATTTATAACCCTCTATAATACCCCCACCACCCCCGAAAATCAAAAAATTGGTTAACGAGGAAAATTGGGTCTCCCGACAGCAAATTTATGAATTTTTGGAGAAAATAATTTTGAAAAGAGGGAGTCCCAATTATATTGGTAATTGACTTTTGAAAAAAGTCGAAATCATTCATGCAAGTACAATAGTTTATATTCCTCATTTTTCTCCTCCGATATAGCTAATTTATTTCGCAGATCAGCAACTAATTCTACCAGCTTTAGTCTACCACGTTCACCTTTAGCCACCTGACAGCGTAGTTTGCTTATGTCTACAAAGAGTTTGGGCACTAACGAATTTACAAGGGCATCTAGGGCATTGAAATTGTGGGGGGACACAAGGAAACTTTCTACGTCTCGCTAGATGCCTTCGTAGATAGTCTTTACACGTAAACGTCTTACAACAAGTCTCACACTCCATTATATATGTATATAACCTATGAAATTTATCTGTTCAATTGGACGTGAAAAAAACATTATGTAAATTTTTGACGTCCAATTGAACAGATAAATTTTATAGGTTATACAAAAGTATATATACAAAAGTATAATACAGAAAATATGATAACGCCAGAAACTAGAGCAGAAATAGAAAGTTTGAGAAGAGAAGCCGAATCTCTAGGGATTACTTATAGTACACGGTTGAGAGTTAGTTAGGGGGTTGACAAAGCTGATAAATGCCACAAAGAATGAGGCGTTTATGAAGCGGTTTACCCGCGCCTATAAAAGAGGGGCATTTACAAACCTCTCACTAGCGGAGGAAGTTTGGTAACAGAATTCAAAAAGAAAGTATTGCGTAGTTAAGGGCTAGTGTAATAAAACCTTCAAGCACCAATAATTTGTCCCAAATTAGACACACAGGTGGCCCAATACAAAATAATAAGAAAAAATCTCTCGTTCGCGCGATAGTGGAAAAAGGTGAAGAAATATTGGGGGCTCACGATGAAACATTGGAAAAGGTTAGAAAATGGAAGACGGGTAGTTACATTATCCTTTCGTAAAAACATTAACATTAACGAGTCTGAACGCATGTCCGAGAAACTCGCTCCGTATCTAACAACCAATTTTTATTTGAGATATTCATATTCTTACAAGCTTAGAACATATGGAGGAAATTAAAAATGGAAAACCTGTAACTATAATAATGCACAAAAATCTCGGTGGTAGCGAACCACTATCATCAATGAAAACCGTTTAAAAAATGGCTGTCAGATTAAGGAGCAAACACGAATAATGTCCGATAAAATAGACAGACCGAATACAAAGTGGAAGTTTGTAAGATGGGTAGAGGTTTTCGTAAAGCTAATACAGGGTAGTAGGGGAAAAGATTTGGGACTACAATCCAAAGAAGCAGCAGGAGGAGAACTTCCAGAATGGCTGAAGAATAAAAAAAGGTATGTATTCTTTAGATAAGTATAATGACGACCTTTGTCTGTTCAGGTGTCTAGCTATGCATATGACAGATAAAAGACCCGACAGATGTACAGAAAAGGCGAAAGAACTTAGTAAGCAATATTTTGGTAGTAATGTGGTTTCACCAATTCCTTTTTCAGATCTGAAAAAGGTTGAAGAGTTTTTTAAAATCGGTATAGAAGTATATCAACCCACCGAATGTAACGTATGGTGGTTGAAAAAGGTACCAGCGCACTATAAGGCAATAGGTAATAAACCAATGACAATAGGACTGTTTAATAATCACGCATTTCTAATAAAAAACCTTAAACAAAAACCTATCTAAAATTTACGCCTGCGATAATTGCAGCAGAAATTCAAGAAAGCGAGTAATATGAAGAGACACGGACCAAAATGTATGAAAGGTGAGACAAAAGTAGTATGTGATGGTAATTATTTTAGAGCGCCCGCGTTCGTCGTTCGAGAAAGCGTTCTACCCAAAAAAGTTCTAACAGTTATGGAGCGATCGATTGGATGTACTCTGTGGAAAAGCGCGAGGGAATTCACATTCACCACGAACAGTGTGGACACGGGGTGAAAGATGGA
This sequence comes from Conchocele bisecta, assembly GCA_029237695.1. Lineage (NCBI taxonomy): Eukaryota > Metazoa > Mollusca > Bivalvia > Lucinida > Thyasiridae > Conchocele > Conchocele bisecta. The sequence goes on from CM055281.1 coordinate 6,517,397, forward strand.
TTTTAGGAGCTCCAGTAGATGGATACTGTCCAGAAACCAATACCGTATATCAATACCACGGCTGTTACTGGCACGGGTGTGAGATTCATGCAAAGCATAGAAAAGAAGAACGCGCATCCACTATGAGAAGAGATACACTTATTAGAAGAAGCAAAGAATTCAACCTAGTAGTTATGTGGGAATGCGAATTTCAAAGAACTGGTTTTTTAAAAGACATAAAGATCGGTTGCGACACTACTCTTTATCCATATCAGATAGTATACGATTTTGAGGCATATCTCAACCCAGAATTTGAAACTCTCGGTAATAATCTAGAGTACGAAGCCGAGCACGTTCCGGTAAGCGTTAGTATAGGAGATAATTTCTCAGGAACAGTAACTCATATTTGTGATAAAGATCCCGCAAAACTTATAGAAAAATTCGTAGAAGATTTGAAAGTCAGGGGAAAAGCTATAAGAGAAGAAGTGTGGTCAAGATATGGGTTTAATACAGAACATTTACGTAAAAACCAAATCGCCAGATCGAACAGTGGATAGAGCAAGTACCGGTTATAGGTTTTAACAGCAGTAAGTACGATATAAACTTAATAAAGAAATACAGTAGGCGAACTGGCATCAACAACAAAGAAAGTAATGGTCGGAAAACGTGCAAACGCAACAATATTTCTATTTACTCCAGAGTTTAGATTTCTTGATGTAATACTTTTATCTAGGACCTGGTGTAAGTTACGATAGTTGGATAAAAGACTACGAATGCAAAGGACAGAAATCTTTCTTTCCTTATGAGTGGTTCGATTCTCCAGACAAACTGGATTACCCAGGACTACCGGATATAGAGAATTGGTATTCCAAACTATCTGGGAAAATGTTAATAGATCAAACAGAATTAAGTAAATGTCGTAGAATTTTCGAAGAAAATAATATGAAAACTTTCAGAGATTGGTTGAAATATTATAACGATTTAGATGTAGTACCGTTCCTAGAGGCGGTGGAAAAAATGTGTGAATTTTATAAACACAGAGGTGTGGATATTTTCAAAGATGCGGTAACACTACCTGGAGTAGCTATACAATATTTATTGAGAGGAACCATTAAAGAACAAAAATCTTCAAAGACGATTATACCGGAGGATGCTCTATATGCACCAAAAGAAGAAACATACGAAATGATGAAGGACGACGCTCTAGTTGGCGGTCCATCAATAGTATTTACACGATATGCAGAAGCTGGTGTTTCAAATATTAGAGTGGGTTCCAAACCTTGCAAGGCTGTGGTTTTGGGGTACGATGCAAACGCGTTATATTTATCTACGTTAAATAAAGAGATGCCGTGTGGGAGAGAAACTATACACCATATAGATACCCCACATAACCCTAAATTTATTAAAAAGTTTTGTAAAATAGTTTTATCTGGAGACTGGTTTGGGTTTGCGGAGGTGGATATATGAAGTTCCACACAACTTAAAAAAGATAAGTTTTCTGAAATGTCCCCAATATTTTATAAACAGAGAAGTTAGAGGTTGATGAATGTTCCCACACACATGTTAAAATATTTAAAAGATACTGGCCGAACAAGAGGAGATGGAAAAAAATTGGTGGGATCTATGACCGCCACTAAAGTATTGCTGTACGCGTCACTGTTGAAATGGTATTTAAAACACGGCCTAGAAATAACTGGAGTTCATCGTGTTATAGATTATATTAGCGGAAAACCATTCGAATGGTTCGCAAAAGAAGTTACAGCCGCAAGACGAACGGGTGATGTAGAACCAAATAAGAAACCAGTAGCCGACATAATGAAATTATTAGGAAACTCGTGTTGTGGAAAAATGATAGAGGCAACGGAGAGACATTTAAATACGACATATACACAAAACGAAACCTGTGTTGACAAAGCATTAAGATCTGCATTCTTTGACGATTTGGAAGAGATAGGAGATGCATACGAAATATCTTCAAGAAACCCAGGTGTGCGGTAAAGAGACCATTCCATTGTGGAATAGCGGTTTATCAACTAGCTAAATTTAGAATGTTGGAATTTTACTACGAATTTCTCGACAAATACGTAAAAAGAGAAGACTTTGAATTAATACAGATGGGTACAGATAGTATGTATATAGGAGTTAGTGGACAAACGATAGAGGAATTGATTAGACCTAACTTACTAGACGGGTTTGAAAAAGAAAAAAAGAAATGGTTGGCTTGGGATAAATGGAGCGAAAGAGAGCCCGGACTTTTCAAAATGGAATTTAGCGGAGATAGGGCAATAGCGTTATCTAGTAAGTGTTATTTTGTAGAAAAAATTAATTTCACTAAAGATAATTTGGAACAAATTAAAATTAATAAAAACTCTGCGAAAGGAATGTCCAAGAGAACCAACAATTTAAATTGGGATAGATATAAACGAGTACTAAGTGAAACTACAGAAGATGGAAAACACATTATAGATGTAGCACAAAATAGAGGATTTAAAATGAAAGACGGCGTTATGAAAACGTACTGTCAACAAAAATTAGGACTCTCGGCATACTACGATAAAAGACGTGTGTTACCAGACGGAATACATACAGAACCTCTCTAATAATTTTGAAAAAATTAAGAAAATTAGCAATCTAAAGACTCTGATGATCCGGGGGTAGCTGGGTGTCAGAAGGCACCGCAAGAAGTTCTTCGCGAACAAACCCTCGAGATGGCCCATCATCCAAATAGTAGAGCACGGGCTCATCCGGGTTTCGTAATAGATCGATCTAGATGATATACATTGAGAGACCACACGGGATCAGTCGCGTGGCGGCTGCCACCTTCGAGCTCTCCCGGTTGATAGAGGTACCGGACGTCAATATCCGATGGAAGCCGTTGCTCCTCTAAACCAACGGGTCGCCCGCGCGAGACGGCAGAGGGCTCGCTCGTCACCCTTTTAAACTTGATAGCATCTACAGGCTTCTTAACTCCTATCAATCTGGTCACCTCTCCGTTCAATGCGGAGACACGGCGGGGGCAGTCTGGCCACCCACTCGGTCGATCGCGAATGAGGGTACTACAAGTTCTTTGGCGTATTGGTGTCCGAACAGTCTCTCAGCCAGGGTTCGATTGAAGCGCTCCACGATCCCCTGGTCCCGGTGGATGTTGACGCGGCCGCGTCTGACAGAAACGTCGTGCTTAGACAATAGATGAGAGACCGCGCCATGAACTCGCGGCCGGGATCGACCTGGAGAAGATTCGGCCATTTGAGAGGACTCCTCTTATATATTCGGAGAGAGCCTCGGCCACCTCCTTAGACTCTTTAGTGGCCAACGGCTCAGCCCCCTTATAACGACTCGCTACGTCAACGACTGTCAGCGCGTACTTGTACGTCTTACGACCGACGCGATCGTGAGGGAGAAACAGGAGATCCGCTTGGTGAACTTGGTTCGGTACCGGCACGTCGAATTTCGGGCGCGGAATATTGTGAGGCGCGGGTAAATAGATCTGCCAGATGGCCTGCTTCTTGAGCCATTCCTTGACAGCGTTTTCTGAAACCTTGGTCGCCGCAGCGAGGTTCTTGATGGCCGCGAGTCCCTTCCAGTACCCGCGAGGGCTATAGTACGTGTTCGCTAGCTTGCGCGTTAGGCGAACCGATAGTTTGGTATTAAGTTTGCGCGTGTTCATCGTATGCGATGTATTCTAATATATCGGACAATCTCCAACATGCCCTCGCCAGATCGTCCGGTAACTGCGTCGATAATAATAAACCTTTGTTGGAAGTACAATCGCGATTGGGGGTTAAGTTCTGAAGGAACTTGGGAAAATCTAATCCCCCAAGATTGGTGGAGGAATCTAACATCCGCTTTGCGAAAAGGGTGGCCGCTTTTTCGTCCTCCCGCCACGTCTCGAGAGAATCTCGGGCCAGACGAATCATACCCTTTACACCAGCTATGCGGTGTTTAAGGGCAGTGTAGCCTACATCAATCATAGCAAAATAAAGTTCGTCAACTGACATCGTTCTATATATATATATTTATAAAAATAATTATTTAAAATAATTAATTTAAAATATCGATTGAATATAGTAGCCGACGAGACCCACCACACCCATTCCCACGACGATGAACGCGATCTCGCGGTCTTTTTGGGGGTCTGACGGTACATAGAAATCTGAAAGTTGGGGCTCGCGATCCAGCGGTGCGAGACTTTTCTGCTGATATGCCAGCGCGTACTCGCGGTTGGCTTCTTCAACGTTCTGAAAAGTTTGTGCGGCGTGATTTTCGCGGCGAAGCTCTTCATTGACCCAGTCCAGATGGGCGGTTCGTTTTTTCGACCACACTTCCTTTGCGCTATTGAGTTGTTCTACAGCTAAATCGTGACGCTTACGCTCCTCATCCACGTTCGAGCTTCTCATTTTAGAGAATATAAAGTTGCTACCGCTGAACGCCAATGCGTTTACAAGCGCACCACCTACTATTACTGCGATTGAAGCCATTTATTTCCATATATTAACTGGTAGAATTCCAGCTTTAACTAGATAATCTTGGGTCCAAACTGCGGCCGCTACATCTAAGGTCGCGAGCCCTACGTCTCTCACAGTAAAGTCCAATTTGGGAGCGGACCCTCCTAGGGCCATCTTTGATAGTCGAGCATACCCGATACTGAAACCCGATATCACCACGGCGTGATAAGCGCATTCACTAACATTTTACCATCTTGTTCAGCCATTATAATTATTGCATATAAAAAGGGTCGCGATCAATGTTTAAATGGGGGCGCATCCAATCGCGATTGGTGTTTTCGTAACTTTCTTCTGAACACTGGCTGGTTGTTTTTTCGATAATAGGGGGTATTTCCACACGCACAGGGCACCAACAACTGCCAGACCACCACCAACAACCCAACTCCAATTCACGAATTTGGGTTCAATCGGATTCGCCCAACCTCGATTGGGTGTTGAGTGTGCTTCCAATTCGTGAATTGGGGGTGTTGTTGTACTCAACTCTGTCTTCAGATGTTTTGCTGTCTCCGTCCCGATTGCAACGACTGTTTAGCTCTCGAAGCTCGGCGAGTATTTTATCTTGTTTAACTTTTCTGGTGGCAGCCGCCGCCCGCCCAGCTGCCTGTCTTTTGGGATTTTTTATATGCGGTATGTCATCCAGTGGCGGAGTAACACTCGGGTTCGATTGGGTTGGAGCAATCGGGTTCAACTCCGTCACTCTCGCGGGTGTGTCTTGTGTCATCATTTATGATATTAATATTAGGGCTTATAGTTCGTGGGCATATATGTCCAAATTGACAGTGTTTACCCGTGGTCAACGCGGTTGTCAGCGGAGCTAAGTACATTCCAAACTTGTGATAAATTGAGCAGCAGGCTGTTCTAAGAGTGTGACCTATAAAAGGGTCAGTCTCTAGATCGTCAATCAATCCCGCGTGTTTGGTATAGGGAGAAGTATACTAACGGCGGTTGCGTACAAATGAATAGCCGCCGATCCGAGAGTTTTCGTCATCTCCGCACCTAACCTAGATTCGTATCGCGCATACATTTTATCGACCTCCGCATCTGACATCTTATCCACCTGAAAAACTGAGAGACGCCTACCGAGAATAATGCTCCGATTGTCCCCCAGCAACTAGCGCAGCTAGCCGCTCTCGTCGCGCCGCATTTTCATTTTCATTCGGAGTCGTTGCACTCAACCCAATACCAACCGCCGTTGGAGTTGGAGTTGATTCCGATTGCTCTGTCGGATCATTATCTGTGTTGGCAGTCGGAGTTGAGGTTTCTTCCATTAGCTGATCGAGAAGTTCGTCGCAGTTTCATTTTTCTTAAAAATTAATTTAACTATTCTAACAAGTCTCATCACTTTAACATATTGCCAAGCGCACCACCTGATACTTATGATCACCATTATGCTCGCAAGCAAAGCTCGCAGCGGAGCACCAAATTGTTAACATTGTTAACCATTGTTCAGCATTTGTTCAACATTTGTTAAGCATTTGTTCAGCATTGTTCAGCATTGTTCAGCAATTGCTAAGCATTGTTAAGCATTGTTCAGCATCGTTCAGCATTTGTTCAGTAATTGCTAATTAATTATAAAATTAATTGATAATTTCGTAAGCAGTTGGTTGATCAGTCTTTAGCAAAAGCTTGGCGTGCTTAGTTTCCGAAAGCATCTGTCGAACCTCCAGGCGCTCCTCGCGCGTTGGAATAACGTCATTCTCTCGAAGACAGTCATCGAATGAGTCTCGGTCCTTGCAGTGAAAGAGGGCGACCCATTTCGTTTGCTCGCGCAGATCCTTGAGGACGGCGTTGTACTTTTGAGTGGATATCCATACGCTTTGCCTAGCATGGCGGCCAGAAAATGCGAGCTCAGAGAGCTTGTCCTTCTTTTTGGTCATCGCCGCCTTGGCCGAGCAATCATCAATCACGTATAGGGTGGGCTCACCCTGGAATTTTTGGTATAAACCACGCAGCCAATCGTGAAGCCTATCACCGGGGTCAATAACGTATACCTCAGGGTCGGTCCATATACACGGGCGCCGCTGATAATTATCGTTGTGCCGCACAGTGGGACACAGGATCACAATGTGACGAAAGGCATCGCGGTAGGAGCCCTCGAGCAAGTCGAGGATGAAAAGAAAACCGTTTTTCCCACATCCTGTCTGCCCACATATTATGGCAGAGTGGGCATCTCCAATCGTGAATTGGTATTGATTGTTATTTTTCTTAATTTTTTCAAATTTATTAATTAATAAATCGTTAGATGATTTTTTTATTAAATCAGTAGAGTGCTGAGACGTATCGACCATCTTCGATGTTGAGTTGTGCGTCTGTAATTATATATAAGTACACGTTCAATGGCCCGGCTCCGTCCGCCTCTTTGGTTATCTGGATCGTCACACCCTCGCTAGCGTTCTCAACTTGGCGTCCGTTGCCGTGTATTTGGTCGTCGTCGCTGGCTCGCATGTCTAGCCATAACGCGTATTTGGTATTCAGGAACTCCGCGAGGGAGAGGCCGAGAGATGCAGGTCTTTGGCAACCGCTGCAACCTCCGGAGAGCGCTTAGAGCCGGCAGCAAACTGCTTTCTTACTTCGTCCCACTGCTGGTGCGCGCGAAGACCCGCGCTGTAGAGTTGATTGGGGACTCCCTCGATCGTCACCTCTACCTTCGTGATTTTGGGGTTATAGAATGTGTCGGTTTTTCTAGCACAGAACGCGAACCGAGCATCCTCGACAAATCAGTATACCTTTCATCGAGCGGGCGGGTACGTTGACATTAATATTCCACAATGTGTCGCCTTTGTCTTTCGTCATCTTGCGATGGCGAATAACTCGGTCGTAAAGTATGGCACGCGGCCCGGCGTACTGGGTTCTGATCAATCGCGCGAGTTCGGGCATCGTGACCATGTCGTACTCCAGCGAAACATTATCGATCGTATACGTCGATAACATGTCGCTGGTTATGAGAACTCGGCCGTAGTCGTTGAACGTTAGTTCGTATTCGAGGCGGTCAGCCAAAGCGCTCTGATAGTAGGGCATGTGACTCTCCAGCAACTCAAAGTCGAGCGGAATGTAGAAGCGGTTGCCGTAAGCGCCAGCGACCGCGTTGTCGCTCGCGTTGTTATGACGTCGTTATGACGTCGTTAGCTCCGAGGTTGGGGAAGCGGACCAAGAGCTGCTGGTTCTAGTCGATCGTCGATGGGTTGTTCGTAATAACGACACTCTGTCTCACGCCTTTTGCCCCGAGGGGCTCACGCAGTCTGTGGTATGGATTGAGTTTGCGACCGTATTGACTCGAAGACATAATTTAGTGAATCTATATTAAACCCGTATGGTTTTGTCTTTAATACATAATTAATTTTAAGAAATTATAAATATGGCTGATTACGATAATGACATGTATGAAATCGATTACGTCGATGCGGATGATGATGACATAGATGATTATAATGACGAAACGCCCTTGATACAGCCTCCAGTTCCAATCCAATCGCAATCGGGGGAATTAGGTGACGCTACTACTAGTCAAAGTCGGGAATTACTCGAGGGAGCTGTAAACGACTACTACAACAGTTTGGCAGAAAAAGGTCTGGTCAAATCTGTCGGTCGCGACTACTCCAAGTTCAAATTTGATATCAACGGTAGATTGCGACTAAAAGCAGCATCAAATATCCCAATCATCAACACGAGGACCGGTAAACCCCTAGCGCTGGGCACTGTTGCAGGATACCCAGGCGGTGGCCAACTCGTAAGGAGTGAACTAGGATTCGTAGATTGGAAGAGGGGTAAAACAATTATGCCGACCCGCGCTGTAGAGGCCCTACAGTCTACCGACGAAACGATGGCGAAAACGGCCGCCGATATAGAAACTGTTGAGCTCAGCGAGGTCCCTCAAATGGCCACCGACGTTATTAACGCGGTGGATACCACGTTCAGCGAAATCGACCTGTCTAACGATGACCCATCGTTACCTCTTCGCGAACTCCGGGGACTCGATAAGGCTATGCAAACAGTCCGGGGCGAATTGGTCCATAACCTCGCCAAACTCACGGCGCTGGATGAACATATCGCGCTAGAAGAAAGAAAACTGGAGGAAGCTGGTGGTGATAGAGAATCTACCGAGCGGATCACCGAACGCCTGCGGTCGTTGCGGGATCAAAGAGCAGTTCGTTTGGAGGCCGCCTCGACTAACAGTGAGGCTCTCCGCACCCAAATAAGTCGGATCCGCGAAAAATCTCGTGGATCCTGCACGAGGAGACGACACTCGGTGAGCGTCTTCGCACCCTGTTCAGAGAACAGGGTGTCACGATAGCAAGCATCCTCGTTGCTATCAGCATGACTATATCGACCATAGTTCTAGCTTTCACTGGTGGTGCGGCGCCACCACCCGCGCCAGCACCCACACCACCACCACCCGCGCCATCAGGCGGAGCCAAGGAGTGGGTAAAAACAACTAAAAGCCCTCGCCAGTCTCCTGGCTAAATTAGCAGAAAAGGCGGCTGCCGCACTACCTGGACTGATCGGAAGTATCGTTTCTTACTTGCTATCTATATTATCAAAAACGGCCGGATGGCTAGCCAAAAATACTTGGGCTTTAATCGTGGCAATCGCCAGTCTCCTACTATTCTTCGCCAGAGAGTTCCTAAAACCAAAGCGTAAATAATCCGATCGCCACGAGGGCGACGACGAGCCCTAATTTCTCCTCCTCGTGTGTTGTGCTTCCAATCTCGATTGGTGTTTCAACATTGTTGATGGAACTAGATGGTGCATCCAATTTACGAATTGGGGGTACTGGGTTCGATTGTGTTGAGGGAGGTGTATCCATTTTGTGTTTTGGGCGTTTTATGAATTTTTTTTCAAATTTATTTGAATTTACAACTCCGCTCCCAATCATCTTGGGTGGGAGCTTGATGATACCCGTGTTCACGTTCCCGTTGCGGCCGATTTTTTTATTGGTGGTTGCGACTACGATCTGATTATTGTGACCGTCAACCGGGTTGTCTCGTAGTATCATATTGCTCGGCGCCATATAAAGACCTATTCCAAATACATAGTCTACCGGAGTGCGGGCAGTCTGCAAAACGTCTTGATATTTCTGGATCGCCTTCTCCCGGTCCACCCTAGCTGAGATGGCGTCCTCTACTAGTGCCAATAATTGTTTTTGTGCATCAAACGCTGTTCCCGTGCCCAGTATAGAACTGCGAGTTTGCTTCTGTGCGCCGAGGATGGCCCAGACGTACGTGCGAATAGATTCGTTGACGCGAGTAACCCCGGCCTGTGTGAACCCTAGACCCTTATCTAACATAAATGTGGTCCACGCGTTCTGAACCTCAGCAGCCTGCTGTATGTAATCGACGTGAGCCCGTTTCGGAGGTAACATTTTACAAGAAAACACGCCACAGTGCCGACCTCCAGACACTTCTGGCCCGAAAGTCATAGTCGCGGGGTCAAAATTCCCGGCGTTCCGACTGACGATGTGGTAACCGGAGTGATCGTGTCTAAAATCAGTCTGCGTCCAATTCCCGGACTGGCCCCGAATAAGAACGTCCCCGAGGCCGGTGGTGGTAGGAAATGCTTTCTGTCTCCAGTCCGCGTCTTTTGAAACGTTAAATTCGTTACACAGTCTTTCAAACGCCATACGGTCGTATGCGTTGGAAATGGGATCCCAGGCGTCGTCTTGAGGTAGAGAAATACCTAGTTCTTTGAGAGTCCTCCTAATAGTATAATACGCATGAAAGTTGTAGACACTCCGGAGCATGACATTCTTGGATGTCAGATGGTCTTTATGTGAAACTCCACACCCGGCTGTTGCGCACCATACAGCGAAATTTAGCTGGTTCTGCCAAAACTGCATCGGTGTGGCTTTCCACCCGTTTACCGCCTCCATCGTAGTAATCTTGGGCAGCTTATATTTCTCAAACGTGTTAGGGAAATTGGTGACAAAGCCACTGTCTGGTCTAACCGTTACGGTTGGGTGTACAAGGTTAACAACGTCTTTTTGCGTGTATTTACCTCCGACCGCGTACTTTGCATTAGAATTAAAGCTAAATACTTTTGTATCCATTGAAAGATATTATTATGTTTGCTACTATCACTAATGTTCAAAAAGGGAGTTGTGAACTTCAAAAATTAATAGACAACTGCTGCGGACAACGCCGGGTAGGCCTTAGATCAATCACGTTCACGGTCGGGTGACAGAATGTGGGAAAGAGTGAAGGGTTTTACTATGTGAAGTATGGACAACAATTAGGTGTAAAGCTGCCTCACGGACTGTGGGGAATAAGACAACTCAAAGATTGTGTCAACTCAGAGCTTGACGGTATAATCAACTTCACAGTATCGAAGGCTACCGGGCTCGCAACAATGACCATCAGCCCTGATAATAAGGTAGTGGTCTCCCCGGGGTTGGGTATTCAACTCGGTTTTAGAGAAACATACTCCTCAAATAAAGGAGTGTTTACCTCGGGTGAGTACGCCGTCACGAAAACTCTCGGGGTGCACCTGGATCGGGTGAACACATCGTACAACATGGTAGACGGATCCCCCAGCACATTACTGAAAAATGTGCCAGCCAGCGATTGTTTCTTTGGGGAGACTGTGACCTTAGACTTCCCACACCCCGAGATGAAAGTTTTGGAATCGGGACACATCCACGAATTTACGGTCTCTATTCTCGATGATCAAGCGAGAAAGTTGAATAACTATTACCCGATTTCGGTAGTTCTCGAAATTTCTAATTGAGTATAGGTGCCCAATATTATAATTAATTTTATTATGAGTATATACGGACCAGGTAGTTCTTCCGATTGGGTGACAAATTCAAAGAATTTCGAACCGGCAGAAGGTGGATTCATCCCGACAGAAGGCGACTGTTTAACTACTGGAAAAACCAAGACCCTGATAAATAAAACTATATCGAAGGTCACAAACGGGATTCACAGGAGTATATCAGATGTTAGAGTAGAAGTGCTGACGGCGACTGCACAAATTGAGGGAGTCCGAACGGATATTGAGAAAGATCAGGCGGCTTATAAGGTGTTGCGCTCAGAGGACTCTCTCATAAGAGAAACGGAACTAAACGAACTAGGTGAAAAAATAACCAAATTTCGAAAAGAGAGCAGGTCGGATATTGATAAAGTCCGAGCAGACCGTCAGGCGGCCCTTACGTTGCTTGCCCCCCCCCCCCCCTTAGACCCCCCCCCCCCCCCCCCCCCCCCCCCTCCCCCCCCCACTCTCCATTAGAGATGCGGCATTTACCGAACTAGGTAAAAAATAACCAAATTTCGAAAACAGGCCACGTCGGGTATTGAGAAAGCTCGAGAAGACCACAAGGAGGCCATTGCGGAGGCTTATAAGGTGTTGCGCTCAGAGGACTGTCTCATCAGAGAAACGGAACTAAACGAACTAGGTGAAAAAATAACCAAATTTCGAAAAGAGGCCCGGTTGGGGATTCATAAAGTCCGAGAAGACCACCAGGCGGACCTTACGGAGGCTTATGATGCGTTGCTCTTAAAGGACTCTCTCAACAGAGAAGCGGCGGTTGGTGAACTAGACAAAAAAATAACCGAATTTCAAAAAGAGGCCCGGTCGGGTGTTGAGAAAGCCCGAGAAGACCACCAGGCGGACCTTACGGAGGCTTATGATGCGTTGCTCTTAAAGGACTCTCTAAGCAAAGAAGCGACACTTACCGAACTAGACGGGAAAATAACCAAATTTCGAAAAGAGAGCAGGTCGGATATTGAGAAAGCCCGAGAAGACCACCAGGCAGCCCTTGCGAAGGCTTATGAGGTGTTGCGCTCAGAGGACTCTCTCATCAGAGAAGCGGCGGTTGCCGAACTAGACGGGAAAATAACTGAATTTCAAAAAGAGGCCCGGTCGGGTGTTGAGAAAGCCCTAGAAGGCCACCAGGCGACCATTACGGAGGCTTATAATGCGTTGCGCTTAGAGGACTCTCTCAGCAGAGAAGCGGCACTTACCGAACTAGACGGAAAAATAACCGAAGTTTCCGATAAACTGAAACATGATCGTATAGCCGCGACCAAATCTCTTGAGGAGGCCTCTGAAAAGATTCGTAATGAGGCATATAACGCAAACAATACGCTTGCCGGAATAGTGCGAACAATGAAAACACCAAAACGTGTCATAACAGTTTGGGCTGAGAAGCGGGGCCCATTGGTTGAGGGGCACTATGAATATTCGTTCGGTGCCAAAGCGAGTAATAAATGTGGGGGATACGCTATGACAGCTGCGGGTGAAGTTGTCCGAATGGCGGTCTGCTCGGTTAATGGTAGTGGTAAACCTGTGGGCGCGGTCGCGGTAAATATTGTAGTAGATGGGGAAGAACGGGGGGTTGGAGTCACTAAAATCTCTGGAGATAGTTCGAAGGTGGTTTCGTTCGCCGTTGACGATCGAATTAGAATTTCCCAAAGTAGTGTTATTAACTTTGTTACGAAAATCGGTGACCCAGAGAGTTCTTCCAATATTGTCTCATTGTTAATTGAACTTATTTTGTAAATACTAATATATTGAACTAAATTTGTAAAATTTAAATATGAACGAATCAACGCTTCCAATTGTCAATACCACTCCATCAACACTGTGTACAATTAACGAAAGAAGTTCAGATTTTAGGTTGAATAATATCGTCGCTATGCAGGATATTTTAGTTAGAGAATATACAAATAGAAAAAGAAACGCTAAAAAATATAGACGCGCGGTGAACACGGCTGAAGCATCTAGCACGGCTCTAGCGAGTGTTTCTGTGTTGTGTGGGGCGGGGACAGCTGCAACTATATCCACCATTATAACAGTTCCTGTAGCGGGAATTTTATGTGCGGTGTCGGCCGTTTCTGGGTTGTTGTGTATGGTAATTAGGGCGTCGGGTTGAAAACTCGAGAAAAAATGTAGAAAACATGAAAGAATATATGTTCTCACCAGGTCGAAGAAAAATACCATCGACGTTATGGTGTTACAGCACCAAAATAATTAATTTTATAATTAATTTAAAGAAAATTATAAAATTAATTATATTGGTGCAGTAAACAATTTATTAATTAATTTTATGAAAATTATTAACAATTTAAAAAGAAAAAAAAGAAAAAAAGTTTTAGGTTCCACCGAGGCTCGAACCCGCGCCAGCAAAACCCTTCTGGGTCCACCCCGCTAAGCCTTCGCTTAAATTTCTTCTATTTTTTTTATTTTTTCGGCTTAGCGAGGTGTGTTACACTCACATCTCCTCCACCCCATCATTGGACCGATGCCGCGGAACCCACCTCATCGTTACCTTCATCCGCTATAATGTGCAGAGCGGCCAGAGTGAATTACATGTGGTGAAACTTATCTCACTGTTGAGATATTAATGCCGGCGTCCCGACACCAAACTGTGTTTATTTCTCGTATATAAACTTAACTTTGCTGGTGAAATAAAAAAAATTGTTATTTATTATTAATTAATTATTTTATTATATTAATTAATATGTTTTCTATATAATAGGGGGTGTTCAGCTTTAAATTATAAATAATTTTATTAAAATTAATTAAATAACGAACCATCCCGGAAATTCGTGAACTATATAACCCTCACTACGTGTTTATAGACTGTGTACACCACCTGTGTAAATCGATAGCCTGTTTACATACCATCGATAAGGCTGTTGTAGCAAGGTTGCACTGTATGATGATTTTTGTATATGCATACATCTGTCATATAAAGAGAAAGCCCACTAAACCGGACGCCAAGAAAACATCTGTGATCTTATTTTTGATGAGTTTCTTGGTCATTTATATCTGGTCATACTGTCTGTTCGTGATCGCATAGCACACAATATTCTACGGTTCAGAATGATCAAAAGCCTGATTTACAGTGCAACCTCTCTAAACCGGACACCCTGGGGATACCCCAGAGTGTCCGGTTTAGAGAGGTTCCACTGTATATGTTATTTTATTGGGCAAAACAAAAAGAAATTACCAGTTTTATGCCAGGAAAGAATGCATGCACAATTCTTATATCTACCGTGCTCAAAAACAGGTGAAAGACTCGGACCTAGGACACAGAAAATCAGAAAAGTATCATTAAGAAAATTACCCCACCCACCCATGCATAATACATGTATCGAAGTGGTTGGGTGGGGTAATTTCTGAATGAGTAATTTCCCAAGTCCTAGGTCTCTGTCTGTGACCTGTGTGCTCAAGTATGCTACTCGAATCGGATACAACAACACACCATCATGCCCCAACAATATGTAAAAGATGACAGTCAAAACATCATACAATGGAACCTCTCTAAACCGGACACCATGCGACGTCCTGTCGCGTGACACGTGTATTCTTGTACATTCTGAAATCCGTATAATTGTATATTTGTGATGTGTGGTACTGTGTTGTATTGTTGTGCGTATTATTGGTTTCACATCCCTGTGATTCCACATACCTGTGGTTTCACACACCTGTGGTTTTTGCACACCTGTGGTTTGGCACATGTGGCAGTTTGGATTTGGCATGTGCAATGTGCATGTAATAAGGGGGCTTATGTTGTATTGGTGGAAATACGTTTATGCGTGTCATTTTTGCGGATTTAAATATACGTCTATTTTATGAGCAATGTTTTACTGATGTCACGCCATATTTGCCACAGACTATGCGTGTGTGTGGTAGATAACTCGTTGACTGCGTGTGCTGGTTTCGCTAGGGAGAAGACCTTTTAGTATTACGGATGTCCACTGTCCGTGCCAGCCGAGTTTGTCCGCGTGTCAGTGTTTCACCATATAAGGGACCTTCTGTAGGTGAAGCCAGTATACAGCGCAGACCATACCATGGTCTGCCCTGTTATGTATGCTACCGGTTAGTGTTTCAGCATAGCCTGGTACTGGCCAACACGGATATATCAGATCCCATAATGGTGATGTTTTGTGTCGTGATATTTACGCCGTAAATGACCACGATATTTGAGTTTAGTATGTGCTACACTCTCATTTGAGTGTATAGCCGTAGGACCGTTATGGAGGGGTTTGGCGGGGCCAAGAAGCGACCTTCGCATTGTCGAGACCAGTGAGTAGATTTCGGATTATGAGATCTGGGTCTACAGTGTGCGGATTTATGGTAGTGTGGGGTATACCATGT
Source organism: Conchocele bisecta (assembly GCA_029237695.1). Lineage (NCBI taxonomy): Eukaryota > Metazoa > Mollusca > Bivalvia > Lucinida > Thyasiridae > Conchocele > Conchocele bisecta. The sequence goes on from CM055281.1 coordinate 6,532,978, forward strand.
TGGATGGTATTTATTCCACGAGGGTCTGCACACTGGTTTGGTTGAATTTAACGGTCGTGGGAACATATATTTATGCCATAACCCATGGGTGACATGGCAAAAGCCATGGGTTTGTAGTATTTATGTGAGATGTCGTACGAGGGGTAGGCATATCCATTATTCCGTGCATGGTTTCACTGGTGCGTATATAAGCGATGTCTCGCTATGTGTTGGGGGGACACATATTTTCTGGTTACAGAAGACTAGTACTGTATTCACCAGTGACACGGAGGATTTTGCCTCTTGAGAACGCTCCAGCGAGCCACATTGGACGTTTTGGTCCACTCGTTTGAGGGCAGACCCCAGTCAGTGCAGAGTATCGGGTCGTCCGAGTGTCCGTACGTCTGTTCTGGCGCAGTGTGTGTTGCAGCTCCGGGTACAGGCCTGTATAGAGCAGTGTGTGATAGCTACCTCGCGTTCAGCAGACAGTCACAGCCATAGTTTAGTGAAGTGAAACGCCATACACACATATCATATCATTATACTACCACCGAGTTGAATGTCACCTAAGTGAAACTTTTCCCGGCGTCTTAGCAAACGTGATAATCGCCATTTTGTATTATATCGGAACTTTACATCCGGTCTACCACTTCCGGTATTACAAAACCCATTGATTCATCATGGATACTTTACATCCGGTCTACCACAAACGGGTTGCTACAGTCGAGTGATACCATAGGAACTTTACATCTGGTCCACCATTTCCGGAGATAATACTACCTGTGGAACTTTACTTCCGGGAACCAGCTTCCGGAACATTATCGTTATTGACTATCATGTGATGTAACCACATCCGGTTTTGACTTTGACATTCATACTTTGAAAATATATTGCATAGGCAATACATATGTATACTTTGATAGTGTATGGTAATACTCCTATCATGGCATATCAATGGCTAAAAGGATTGTAGTAAGACTACATATATTGTTTATGGATTAATCCACTTGAAGTTGGATTATAGCCATATTGTTGACTAGACCTCATATTGCGGGTGAGGCAGACCTTGGGACCTTGATACTCAGAGGTTACACTATCTATTGAGATACGCCAGCACTGGGGTAGCTCAGATGATTGTCATTTTGTCCTCCAATGTTCGTTATGCAATGTTATACTTGTATGTTATTTAACTTTGATTAGCGATCATCAAAGTACTTGTGCATTCATACTATTGTCCACTACGGGACCATTGAGATACCACATACCGAGTTTATTCGTCTATAGCTTTTAAGTTGCGTTAAAGTATAACAGTCGATTGGCTTACAACCTTGTAGTAATTGAATAGTATCATGCACAGTACAGTGATGTTCGCATATCAATGTATCATGTATTCCTGTGTGTTCCCCATGTAATATAGTGTACATTATAAGTGATTAAGTGACTACGTGTACTTATCTACTCTGGCCTATCCGCCCTACACTTCAACTGTCATGGTACCACTTTTCGTTCGTCGGATCAAGCTATTTGGCCATAACGTCATAACAATTGAGAAGTATACTTGGTTCATATGATAATTGGGGGAGACAATTTTGTCTCGATCATTCCTGACCTTGGTAATGACCTTGACAATGGTGTCAGAAGTGGGGTTTTGTTTCCTCTTTTTATAATCAGTTTCTTCAAAGCAGTTGAAGTAAGGAGGCTAGAATAGCTGTACCCCTAGCGTCGTCAAAATTCAATCTTGTATTTGTTTGCCTTGGGAGTTAATGTAAGATGCACTCCAACACTTAGGCACTAATACATCACCACATACATGATTTGACTACCTAGGTACAGAAGTATAGAGTTGAGACGATCTGGTGAGATAGTGGATGTAAAGGTCATTGTAACTTTGGATTTGTTGAATAGTACCTCCCTGTGATGATGGCACAGCGGGTGTTCTAGGTTAGCACTAGACACTTCTGCATCTGAGGCGAGATTACTACCACTATTATAGTGTGTATGAACAATACTATATCCTGCCAGGTGTCTATAACCAGTCCCCAATATTTGTGTCCAGTACCTTAGAGAGGGAATGGTAAATACCATTACATTAGACTATACATATACCGGATTGACTTACCCGAATTGACAAACTTATACCGTCGTTAGGAGTAGAGACCGGATTGATTTACTTAACCTTATAGACGTGAAGCAAGAGACTCGCACAAATCACCAAGTGATTTGAGTGCTAGAGACCTTGTGTACCGTCGGGTAAAGCGTGTAAATCGATAATCCGGAGTTGAGTTGAGAGTGAGAATGTCGTCCATTAAGGAGCTAATGGACATAGGCAAAAGCTTAGGGCTAGCAGATTCAGAGTTAAGGGCCTTTGTAAAAGAAGAGCAGGAGAGGGAAAGACAGGAAAGACTAGAGGCTAGACAGGCTGAGAAAAATAGGTTAGATGCTGAGCGGTTGGCTAAAGAGTCTGAACGGTTGACTAAAGAGGTTGAACGACAGATGGAGAAAGTATAGGTTAGATGCTGCGCAGTTACTAAGGAGGTTGAGCGAGCTGAGAAGGTAGGTTAGTGTAGCAGTTAGTAGGTTGAGCGACAGATGGGGAAAGATAGATTAGATGCCAATGAAGCGCAGTTAGCTCTAGAATTCAAATTGCGAGAATTAGACACTAAGCATCAGGTAGAAATGGCAAAAGTAGAAAGGGGAGAAGTAGTAGATGAAGATAGACATGATAGGGACTATGGCAGAGCATTCGGTCCGAAGCTGCACATTTTGATCAGAATAATGACAACATGGATAGCTACTTAGCTAGATTTGAGAGGTACGCAGCAATTCAAAGGTGGCGGAGAGATAAGTGGTCACTACACTTGAGTGCTTTATTGAAGGGCAAGGCATTAGATGTATATTCTAGACTACCTATTGATGATGCTCTTGACTATGATAAGTTGAAATCCGCATTGTTGAAATGTTTTGATCTAACGGAAGATGGGTTCAGACGCATGTTCAAAAACACCAAACCTGATCACAGTGAATCATTTGTGCAATATGTCAGTCGGTCAAAGAACTATTTAGATAGATGGTTTGAGTTAGGTAAGGTGAATAGAACATATGAAGGAGTATTAGACTACATGATCAGAGATCAGATGTTAAGTATATGCAGTCGTGAGCTCTACTTATTTCTCAAAGAGAAAACATTTGACTCGATAGATCAGATGGCGGTTCAGGCAGATTACTTTGCAGAAGCTAGAGGAGGTAGCAAGTATGTAGTTCAGAGGAACAGTACTAGCAACAGAACTGAGTACAGGTCAGTAGATAACCAGAGGCGCAAGGTAAGTAGTGCAGATAATCGATCCAGAGTAGGAGTCGAGATAGGGACAGATATCAGAATAGAGACCACAATAGAAGCCCAAGTAGGGGTAGTTATGATAGAAGCCCGAGTAGAGGTAGTTATGACAGAAGTACCAGCAGGAACGGCTATGATAGGCATCGCGGCACATGTTACCATTGTGGCAAAGAAGGTCACATGTCCTACGATTGTCCTAAGCGTGACCGATCCTCAGCTTACAAAGCAGCAGCAGTCGAGGAAGAGAAACATGTAAGTTTTGCAGATAAAGAACAGAGAGGTCGGTACAGAGGTAGAAGTAGAGGTAGAAGTGGAAGGCACACTAGAGGCAGAGGTAGAGGTAGATGGCAAAACACGGAACAACCAGGGAAAACCAAGGAAATTTCTGTGTGGTTGATACCGACACCACTATTGTATGTTCAGGTAGCGAGATACAGCCGGAGTTGATTAACGGATTGTAACATTTGGTATGGATAGGCTACCCGTAGCAGAGGGCACATTAAAATGGGAAAAAGGGTAAAAAGGTCACAGTAATGCGAGATACTGGGTGTACCGGGGTGGTCGTCAGGGAAAGCTTAGTACAACCAGATCAGTTTTTAAGCAAAAGTTTCAACATGCATGCTGGTAAATAGGAGCAAAATGAGTGGAATTCCTACCGCCCGGGTAGATCTAGATACACCTTTTTTCAAAGGTCGGGTAGAAGCCCTTTGCATGACAGATACAATGTATGATGATTACCATTAGGTAATGTAGAGGGTCAGAGTTACCGGTGATATCGGATTTTAGAGGCGCTAAATCGTGCGCAGTTGAAACTAGGTCACAAACGACAGCCCGAGAGGAATCATATAAGATCCTCAAAGTCCCTACCGCAATCGCGAACGTATCACGCGATGAATTCAAAGAGGCGCAGGCACATGACGTCACATTGACGTCAGTTCGAAATAATGCAAAAGACGGAACGGTACGGTCAAGTAAGAACGGAAACAAATCGAAATTCGCATACCGAAAAGACTTGTTGTATCGTAATTTCGAATCGATAGGGTCAGGTAGGATGTACCATCAGCTGGTAGTCCCAAAAACACTTAGGACTACCGTGATGAAAGTGGCACATGAATCAATCATGGCGGGCCATTTAGGGGTTAAAAGACAACTGATCGAGTGTTATCAGAATTTTATTGGCCAGGCGTGGGCAGTGACATTACACGGTTTTGTAGGTCTTGTGACATATGTCAAAAGACTGTGTCAAAGGGACACATCACCAAGGTTCCGTTAGGAACTATGCCGTTGATAGACACTCCGTTCAAACGAGTCGCAGTTGATATTGTAGGGCCAATTTTTCCAGCTACCGATCGGAAGAATCGTTACATACTAACGTTAGTTGATTATGCAACTAGGTACCCAGAAGCGGTACCACTACCAGGCATCGAGGCCGAACGAGTCGCGGAAGCTCTCGTGGATATGTTCAGTAGACTGGGTATCCCCGAGGAGATGCTCACCGATAGGGGTAGTCAATTTACGTCGGCAGTCATGGAGGAAGTTAGTAGATTGTTATCGCTGAGACAATTAACCACGACACCGTACCACCCACAGTGTAACGGTCTCGTGGAACGGTTCAATGGTACGTTAAAGCAAATGCTTCGTAGAATGGCAAGCGAACGTCCCAAAGATTGGGACAAATACATTAACGCGCTCTTATTCGCGTATCGCGAAGTCCCTCAAGAAAGTTTGGCTTTCTCACCGTTTGAACTATTGTACGGAAGGACCGTTCGAGGTCCGATGAGCATACTAAGAGATCTGTGGTCCGAGAAGGACATAGAGGACGAACGCTCAAAACGACGTATCAGTACGTCCTAGACTTGCGCGAACGGCTCGAGAAAACATGCGAATCGCGCATGAGAACTTGAAGAGTGCGTCCAAAAAGTACGCAAAGTACTACAACCGTAAGGACTCGTAGTAGGCAGTATGCAGTGGCAGATCAGGTACTTGTACTACTACCGACAGACAACAACAAATTGCTTCTTAGGTGGAAGGGACCATCACCCCATAACAGAGGTAGTTAATGAGTGGGACTATAGAGTTGACATGGGAGGGAAGTTGAAAACCTTTCATGCAAACATGTTAAAGAGGTACGAGACTAGGCCTGAGCACCCGGGGAAGGGAATACTCACTGTAATAAATGCGGCCGTGATAGAAGACACAGATAGAGGGGGGTCCTAGTCCAAGTGGGTGTAGTGCCGAAGAAAACATGTTATGGTCCCAGGGGATTAGAGTCCGATACGGAGAGCAAAGTTGACCTGTCGCCTGATTTAGGCAGGAAACAAAAGACGCAAGTCAAAAAAAGAGATCTTACGGGAATTCACCCATGTCCTGAGGGACGCACAGGACACACCCATTATAGGAAACATGAGATAAAGTGGGCAGACTACTGAGCAGGATATGGGGCGGGGTAGATTCAGCTGTGCCAACGTGTCTCGCGATTATGCACGAAAGTGTAAACACTTTTTGTTTAGGGGGGAGATATGTCGCGTGACACGTGTATTCTTGTACATTCTGAAATCCGTATAATTGTATATTTGTGATGTGTGGTACTGTGTTGTATTGTTGTGCGTATTATTGGTTTCACATCCCTGTGATTCCACATACCTGTGGTTTCACACACCTGTGGTTTTTGCACACCTGTGGTTTGGCATGTACATTTGGCATGTGCAATGTGCATGTAATAAGGGGGCTTATGTTGTATTGGTGGAAATACGTTTATGCGTGTCATTTTTGCGGATTTAAATATACGTCTATTTTATGAGCAATGTTTTACTGATGTCACGCCATATTTGCCACAGACTATGCGTGTGTGTGGATAGAACTCGTTGACTGCGTGTGCTGTGTTTCGCTAGGGAGAAGACCTTTTAGTATTACGGATGTCCACTGTCCGTGCCAGCCGAGTTTGTCCGCGTGTCAGTGTTTCACCATAAGGGACCTTCTGTAGGTGAAGCCAGTATACAGCGCAGACCATACCATGGTGCCCTGTATGTATGCTACCGGTTAGTGTTTCAGCATAGCCTGGTACTGGCCAACACGGATATATCAGATCCCATAATGGTGATGTTTTGTGTCGTGATATTTCCGTAAATGACCACGATATTTGAGTTTAGTATGTGCTACACTCTCATTTGAGTGTATAGCCGTAGGACCGTTATGGAGGGGTTTGGCGGGGCCAAGAAGCGACCTTCGCATTGTCGAGACCAGTGAGTAGATTTCGGATTATGAGATCTGGGTCTACAGTGTGCGGATTTATGGTAGTGTGGGGTATACCATGTTGGATGGTATTTATTCCACGAGGGCTGCACACTGGTTTGGTTGAATTTAAGGCGTGGGAACATATATTTATGCCAAATATAACCCATGGGTGACATGGCAAAAGCCATGGGTTTGTAGTATTTATGTGAGATGTCGTACGAGGGGTAGGCATATCCATTATTCCGTGCATGGTTTCACTGGTGCGTATATAAGCGATGTCTCGCTATGTGTTGGGGGGACACATATTTTTCTTTTTGGTTTACAGAAGACTAGTACTGTATTCACCAGTGACACGGAGGATTTTGCCTCTTGAGAACGCTCCAGCGAGCCACATTGGACGTTTTGGTCCACTCGTTTGAGGGCAGACCCCAGTCAGTGCAGAGTATCGGGTCGTCCGAGTGTCCGTACGTCTGTCTGGCGCAGTGTGTGTAGCAGCTCCGGGTACAGGCCTGTATAGAGCAGTGTGTGATAGCTACCTCGCGTTCAGCAGACAGTCACAGCCATAGTTTAGTGAAGTGAAACGCCATACACACATATCATATCATTATACTACCACCGAGTTGAATGTCACCTAAGTGAAACTTTTCCCGGCGTCTTAGCCAACGTGATAATCGCCATTTTTGTTATATCGGAACTTTACATCCGGTCTACCACTTCCGGTATTACAACCCATTGATTCATCATGGATACTTTACATCCGGTCTACCACAAACGGGTTGCTACAGTCGAGTGATACCATAGGAACTTTACATCTGGTCCACCATTTCCGGAGATAATACTACCTGTGGAACTTTACTTCCGGGAACCAGCTTCCGGAACATTATCGTTATTGACTATCATGTGATGTAACCACATCCGGTTTTGACTTTGACATTCATACTTTGAAAATATATTGCATAGGCAATACATATGTATACTTTGATAGTGTATGGTAATACTCCTATCATGGCATATCATGGCTAAAGGATTGTAGTAAGACTACATATATTGTTTATGGATTAATCCACTTGAAGTTGGATTATAGCCATATTGTTGACTAGACCTCATATTGCGGGTGAGGCAGACCTTGGGACCTTGATACTCAGAGGTTACACTATCTATTGAGATACGCCAGCACTGGGGTAGCTCAGAGATTGTCATTTTGTCCTCCAATGTTCGTTATGCAATGTTATACTTGTATGTTATTTAACTTTGATTAGCGATCATCAAAGTACTTGTGCATTCATACTATTGTCCACTACGGGACATTGAGATACCACATACCGAGTTTATTCGTCTATAGCTTTTAAGTTGCGTTAAAGTATAACAGTCGATTGGCTTACACCTTGTAGTAATTGAATAGTATCATGCACAGTACAGTGATGTTCGCATATCAATGTATCATGTATTCCTGTGTGTTCCCCATGTAATATAGTGTACATTATAAGTGATTAAGTGACTACGTGTACTTATCTACTCTGGCCTATCCCTTACACTTCAACTGCATGGTTACCACTTTTCGTTCGTCGGATCAAGCTATATTGGCCATAACGTCATAACAATTGAAGTATACTTGGTTCATATGATAATTGGGGGAGACAATTTTGTCTCGATCATTCCTGACCTTGGTAATGACCTTGACACGTCCCCAGTGTGTCCGGTTTAGAGAGTTTCCATGGTAGTCCAGTATTATGACCATTCGATGACACATTATCATGACTTGTAATCTAAAACCAACATTAGCTTTATCAGCTACGGAGCCCCGCAGGGGACACGAATTTTTTCATGGGAACGAACTGTTAAATTGAGGGAACGAATTGTCATTTCGTGGGAACGAATTTGACGTCCGCTGTGTGGCTCCGTAATCAGCAGTAACCCTTCTAACACTATATGGCCCGCTATAGTGGTGTTTGCAAATAGTGTAGACCCAGAACAGCCGGCTCGTTACGAGCCGTTTCATCAGGATCTGCACTTTTTGCAAGTAAATTTTATATTTTTTTAGAAAATGAAACATACCCTTTTCATAAATGGACCATGTTGAATATAATTTTGTGACGATATGATTGGTCAGAAACTGGGGGTCCTGGGGTCAAGAGTTGCCCATTTTCGAGTTATTTTTTTCATACCCGCATAAAACATATTTATTTACGAGTGCTTCGGGAGAAGTACCCCAATCAGCAGTGTGTTCATGTTATTCAGACATATATAGTCTACTAGACAACATAGACGGGGGTTCATGCCATCACATTCCTTTTAAGGGGTCACAATGGTGTTCCTGGGGTCACCAGTTGCCCATTTTGGATTTATTTTTGTCATACCCGAATACAACATATTTTTGTACAAGTGTTTCGTGAGAAGTGCCCCACTCAATCTTGTGTTCCAACATAGATGAGGGTTCATGCCGTCACATTCCTCTTAAGGGTCACAATGGGGGTACGTTCACTTTTCTCACGCCAGGGTGACACCGGGTTAGTTTACTGAAGGGATGGAACACCAAGCACGTTGTGGACATTGACAACAAGGTATATTTTTACAATGATGATGTATTTAAATATAATGAAATGCACAAACAATGGATGGTAATGTCAGTACGGACAACGTCCCCTATATGAAACCGCTAAATGCAATCGCACAACCAAGGCATCTCCACGATTCTGGAACAGGTAGGTATAGTTCGACAGTAGACGTCATCATGATCAGGATCAAGATCCAATGTTAGAGTTCCATTAATCAACTCCGGCTTCCGCCATGACGATGGTGACGTTCTTATGACGTCGTAAAGTTACTTGTAACTATAATATACAGCCTACCGGAATGATGCCCCACTCGATACGCCCTTGGTCCACGCGGAGCAGAGTCCCCGCTGGTACACGGTGTCGTGTTGTGGACTCCAGAATAAATAGGTGTTGCGTACTGGTTCTACGCATACACATAGGATGGACGTGCCGTCGCTGGTTGCTGACTGGCTGGCTGACTGCATGGCTGGCTTACTGGCTGGGACTACAAAACCAGAATGTAACGTGTTATAGTCTCAATAATAGTCACAGTAGTGCACATGAAATCAATATTATGATTGCATGGCAATACTAAACAACATCATATATTACAATGATGAAACATGATAAATTACAATGTACACAAATATATTTTCACTAATTGGAAGAAGGGGGCTAATGGAATTCATAAGTCGGAAAATGCGATATAACACATTAATGAACAGCCACCTATCTCGTGTACCCAACGATATATATCTTCACAGCCGTACATGTGAATACAGACGTCATTCACAGTTAGTTACCATTAGTAAACAAACATTTGATTGCGACAGGCCTTACCCTGATCAGACTGCCCGTGGCCAACTGCGCTAACTTAATAAAGAGCAACTGTGCCAAGTATTTTCATGTGCAGACTCACAGTATTACATTACTAATGATAAACACTGTACACTCTAATCAGACTGTAGGATTCCACATGCTGACCCAAAGCATCAGTGATTGAAATAAATTATACTTCACATCAAGTCCTTATTGCAGCTTACTGACGTATAAATCAGTGCATTTATAGCAGAACTGTCTGATCTGGTCTATCCTGGTGGCAATAGCATTTACAATATTTACAAAACACTGTGAACGTATATGACTTAATAAAATGAATGTACAGACGACTGGGTTAGGAGTTTACATGTGTCCCCCACCTAGAGTAAATGAAAGTCGTCCAGAAAATTCACGTTACAATTGTGACATGTTAAAATTGGCAATATTCTCATGTATTGTACATGGCGCAGAACTGATATTGGACTGAATCGTAATATAAAATGCATAGCTAATTTTAAACATTTCAATCGAGTTCGCCCTTCGTTTACAAATAGAATAAATTGCTAATGCAATTAGTCGGAGTGACATGCCAAAAAAACACATGAGAATAATATACCATTACAATACTCACGGAATTCTCCGACATTCCAGTCCTGTAATCGTTATCATTTACACGTAAACACGACGAATTAATGAATCAGTTCGATTTGATTAAGGGAGATAATCTACATCAGCGGATACATGCCATACGGCTTTTATTGACAAAGCATTTGGTCGAAATGGGTCCAAATAACTCAGGTAAAATGAAATAGTGCAGTATTATCGAGGATACGATAACAATGCGGAGAACTGCCGATCTTGGCAAGATTCAGACTTAAATAGCAGCATTAGAAAGTAACTAAAAACATATGTACTCACCAATTCCCAGTGATTGCTTGCGATCCAATGTGTTCACAAGAATGTATTGATGTCTGACTGCTAGAATATGGATTTAGATCAAATATGCCAGGCCAAACTAGCGCACAACTTTCCTCCTGTAGTCTGCCTGTCAATGTAAAAACTATGTGCCAACATTTGGCTTACAATTTTGCGTAAGTGGACTAATTTTATAACAGTCAGTCTAGCTCATGAGATATCTGGTGAATTAATCTGAAATACTTCAGTCATAAGTAGATATGACCTACTAGGTAATTAGGTTAGCATCAAAGTCTGCATAAACAGTGTAAATCATCCAGATATAACCAATGCAAAATCCAATACTGGTGGTCCGTGCACGGTTTCGGATAAAGCGCTATTCTCTCCAGCGGTGTATTCCACGGGATCGATATTTCACACACGAATACCTATTCGATCGTCTGTACTAGAATATTCGATTATTGTGCTCTAGACTAGTATTGTGTGACCCGTGTTACAAATAATGGATGATAAAGAAAATAGTCGGCTACGATTCGTGACAATACTCCCCCCTAAATAAAAGTGTGAAACACTTAGCGGTAATCACGAGTTGTACCGACATTGTTTACCTATATACATATATACACATCGTACTCAACTTTTACTTTTTGAGCTCCAGGATCTCGGCTATGGTGTGTGGTCTATGACTTAATTAGATCCTACTCAAATAATCTGCACCCACATTGTCTGAGCCCCTGATGGCTCTAATCATCATGCGATAGGGTTGCAACAACAGCGCCCATCTGATCAGCCTGGAGTTTGCAACTTTTGCCTTATTCAGGTACGTAAGTGGTTGATGATCTGTATCGAGTACGAACTCTTTACCAAACAAATACTTGTGGAATTTCCCCACTCCCCAGACTACTGCTAAGCACTCTCTTTCTACGACTGAGTAGTTTTGCTCCCTTGGAAGTAGTTTTTTGCTAGCGTACGCAATTGGTAGTTGTGCCCCGTTTTGTTCCTGCAACAAAATGGCCCCTAAACCTACGTCGGATGCGTCTGTTCTCAATATGAACGGCTTGTCTAGCTCTGGGAGTTTGAGGATGGGATCGTTAGTGAGCGCTCTTTTCAGGCTGTTGAAAGCCTTCTCTTGGGAGTCTCCCCATTCAATCTTGTTCGGTTGACCCTTTTTCGTGAGATCTGTAAGTTGGACAGCTATTTCTGCAAAATTGGGAATGAATTTAGAACCCCGCTAACCCCAAAAATGCCCTCCCCCTTTCTTAGTTTTGGGGACATGCGCTTCCTGTACAGCTGTAACCTTATATGGGTGAGCTCTGAGCTCTTTCTTGCCGCTTATGGTATGGCCTAAACACTCTAGTTCGCTGAAACCAATGCTGCACTTCGATGGTTTCGCGGTCAGATTAGCACTGGATAATCGGGACAAAACCTGCCTCAGGGCCCTAACGTGATCATCCCATGTGATGGTGTAAATTAGGATATCATCCACGAAGCTGTCTGCATTCGGGACACCGTTCAGGACTTTCCTCATAAGCCTACAGAAGGTAGCTTGTGCCGTCACCATTCCGAAGGGCATTACTTTGAATTGGAAAAGGCCTTGGGGTGCTTCAAAAGCAGAATAGGGTTTGCGTTCTCTGAGAGTGGGACCTGCCAATACTCCTTACTTAAGTCCAGTTTCGAGAAATACTTGTATTTCGCTAATTTCGAGAACATTTCTTCAATTTCAGGCATTGGCTCAGCGTCAAAAAATAGTGACTTTGTTAACCTGACGAAAATCTATACAAAAACGGAGTCATCCATCCTTGTTCCTGACTGGAATGACTGGTGATGAGTATGGGGATCTAGAAGGTTCGATAACTCCTAACTTCAACATTTCTTCGACCTCATCTTTGACTATAAGTCGCGAACTTTATATGGGATGGGATAACCTTTTATCCATAATGGGTCTGAGGCAGACAATTTAATGTCATGAATTTCTACATGGGTGCGCCCTGGTATATCTGTCAGTACGTGCTTATACTCCTTAAGCACCCTTTGTACTTCTACGTGTTGGTCCTTGGATAACCCTGGGGCTAAGTCGACCCTGTCTATCGATTCCTGTGTCCCTATTGGACACGTCATGTGCTCATCGGCACTAAACTCCCCTGTACCAGAATTCCCGTCAATTATGTGGTCAATTACCGCCGTGTTTATGACGGCTAGTATCCCCTTCCCTGGGCTTTGAGGCATACGCTCTTCATAGCGCTTCAACATGTTGACATGGAATGTTTTCAGTTCCCCCTTCATGTCGATCCTGTAATCCCAGTCATTTAGTACCTCCACTATAGGGTATGGACCTTTCCATTGGAGTAACAGTTTGTTCCTATCAGTGGGGAGTAGTACTAACACCCGGTCACTCTCCTTATACTTCCGGTCAAGCGCTTTCCTGTCCTAGTACTTCGCGTACCTCGATTTCTTCAGATTTTCTCTCGCGATTTCACAGGTTTGCTCGAGTTTCTGTGTGAGATCCAGTACGTACTGGTATGTAGTTTTCACGTTTTCGTCAAGTTCCTTCTCAGACCACAGATCCTTGAGAACACTCATAGGACCTCTGACTGTTGTCCCATAGAGTAGTTCGAATGGGGAGAATGCTAGGCTCTCTTGTGGAACCTCGCGATACGCGAACAACAACGCGTTAATGTACTTATCCCAATCTTTGGGACGCTCGCTCGCCATGCGTTTAAGCATCTGCTTCAATGTACCGTTGAATATCTCCACCAACCCGTTGCACATAGGGTGGTAGGGAGTAGTAGTAAGTTGTCTCAGTGATAATAGCCTACTGACCACCCGCATTACGTTCGACGTAAATTGAGATCCGCAATCAGTCAATAATTCCTCAAGAATTCCTAATCGACTGAACATGTCTACGAGTTCCTCAGCTACTGGTTCTGCTTCGATACTCGGTAATGGTACTGCCGCAGTTTCCGGTACGATTCATCGCGTTTCAAAACCTGTGAACGCGTTTCAACTGCTAACGTGGTCGCGCCTTTGAAATCGTTTAGTACAGGAAGTTGTGACCCATCAATGTTCCCTATCGTTACATCGTACATAGTTTCTTTCATGCATAACGCTTCGGTCTCTCCTTTGAAAAATGGGGAGTCAACGGTGATTCTCACTACAGGGACTTCACTCAAGCGTCTCTTGTCTACTAGCATACATGTGGCCACTCTCCTGAGAAACTGGTCAGGATGTACTAGTTCCTTTCTCACTACTACGCCCGTGCAATCTGTATCACGCATCACAGTCACCCCTTTCCCATTCAACAAACCTTCTGTCACTGCCATTTTCCCACTGGAAAATTTGTATCCTGTAACCTTCGGACTCTGATCAACTTCCTTACCTGCGCATATCATAGTGATTTCATCGTCATCTTTGGTCTGGTTGTCCTCTACAATACAAACATTACCCTGATATGTAGGTGGGGAAAAGGAGCGCCCTCTGCCTCTTCCACGGTGGTGATAACGCCCTCTGCCCCTGCTCCTGCCTCTACTCCTGCCTCTATGTATTGCATCCTCCATTTCTGGTTCGTCGCCGGTGCCTGCAAAGCTTACCTTCTTTTGCTCATAGGCACCAGTATCATTTTCCTCAAGGGCTGCAGCTCGATGCATGTGACCTCTTCTTGGGCAGTCTGCAGCTACATGACCTTGACCTCCACAATGGTAACATGTAATGATACGTCTGTCATTGTCTCTGTACCTTTCCCTACAACTATCTCTACTTCTCTCGCCACTTCTCTCTCTACCATAGTTACGAGATCTGTCATTCCCTCGATATATCTCACCTTGACCTCTCACCTTCCTCTCATAACCTGTGTTACGATTCTCACTTTTCGCTCTATTGTCTCGGTTCTCTCTTTGTACTACGTACTTTGTACCGCCTCTGGCTTCCGCAAAGAAGTCAGCTTGCACTGCCATCTTATGTACTTTACTAACGACATTTTCCCTTAGAAAAACGTACAACTCACGACTACAAGTCCTTAGTAACTGATCCATGAGCAAAAAATATATCACGCCTTCGTAAGTACGTTCAACTTTGCCTAGTTCCAACCACCTATCAAGGTAACTCTTAGCCCTGTTGGTATATTGAACAAATGTCTCACCCAGCTCTGGCTTACCGTTCTTAAATTGCTTCCTAAACCCTTCTACGGTTAATTCAACCTTTTGAGCAAGGCTGTCTTCAATGTATCATAATCAAGAGCATCTTCCAACGATAAACGGGAGTAAACATCTAGAGCTTTGTCCCTTAATAATTTGCTAAGGTGTAATGACCACTGACCTTTCGGCCAACCTTGCACTTCCGAGTAACGTTCAAACAGTGCCAGATAAATATCCATATTGTCCTTATCTTTATCAAAATATGGTAATTTCGAACCTTGTGGTATCTTATGTTCGACTACTGGACTATAATTATCCGATATTCCCATTTCTGCCTACGCTATCTCAACTGTCTGCGTTGTCTGTAACTCGCGCATTTTGCATTCGTACTCTAATCTAACTTTTGTCATTTGCATTTCAATTCTTACCTTTTCCATTTCTCGTTCCTCCATCAATCTGTCTGCCTCAATCCTATCTTTCTCAGTCAGTCTCGCAGCCTCGAGCTTATCTTTCTCAGCCTGTCTTTCAGTCGCAATCCTATCTTTCTCGGTCAGTCTCTCTATCTCGTTTGCTAGTCTGTCAGCCTCAAGCCTATCTTTCTCAACCTGTCTTTCAGTCTCAATCCTATATTTCTCAGTCAGTCTCTCTACCTCTTTTGCTAGTCTGTCAGCCTCAAGCCTATCTTTCTCAGCCTGTCTATCTACCTCTTTTGGTAGTCTGTCAGCATCAAGCCTATCTTTCTCAGCCTGTCTTTCTACTAGTCTATTCTCTCTCTCTCTCTCTATCTTGCTCTTCTTTCACAAAGGACCTTAACTCCATCCCAGTTAAGCATAATTCCCTGCCTACGTCCATTAACTCTTTAATGGTCGACATGATTGCCTTTTATTGTCTCAACAAATTAGTCACTTAGCCACGAGGCGGAGTGTACTATGTACAGCTCTTTGGAATACGGGGTCTCAGCACTACTGTCACGAGGACTGTGCGAGTCTCAACCCGATTCACGCCTTATTGGGTAATGTCAAATCCGGTATGTATTGCGTTCCTTCCCACCCGACTAATCCTAGTCCAACACGAATTTACACTGGTGGGGAATTTAAGTTATTTGTCACCGTCTCACCTATCTCATATTGTGTCCCATATCGTGAGGAAATTTGGGATATACGTCACCTTCCCGCTAGACTAGTATTTACAATTATGGGAAATTTCCCATACACGAAAAAAACATTAGATGGTTAATTGTGCTATAGTCATGAAGCGATTAACCACACACCAACAAAATGGACCCTAGGTATAATGTTATAACCCGGAAAATAGTGAATATCAAACCCAACCAACTAGAACGACCCCTATGTTTAGGGATACGCGTTGTGCCTCTTCACTGACAGATTACATTTTTAATAATAGTTTGCCAAATGTCAGGGTGAAAGAGACTTACCGTAGCGTCGAGGTGTACAGCTTGACGCTCGTCTTGGTGGTGAGGCTAATACCTGTACATGGCTCGAAGATCCTGTGGTGCGTTGAAAAAAATAATAACGGGTTATATTGCAAGTTAGTAAGTGTAAGGATTGGGGTGTATATCTCAGTAACAGGCCGCGTGTGTTTTGGTGATGGCAATTGTACGGCCAAAGGCGGCTGTTCAGGGGTCTGTACATTGGTTTCCGGGGACTGTACAGTTCTCTCTGGGGACTGCACGCTATGACCAACCGAAGCTGTATCACGCTCTGGCGCACATGGTATTCTCTGTACACTGCGTGTCAGAGAGGTGCAATCTGTACTGTACGGATGCGGGGTCGGCGATAACCTCACACTACTGTGGAACGTCGCGGAATTTGGCACATTAGTAGTAGAAAGTGAATTTCGTCTGGCGGGTATTACATATTTGGGTACTGTCACCAAATCAGACTCGTCTGATGCGTCAGTCCCGGAGTCTGGCTCAGAACTGTCGTAATGTGGCGTGTGATCTTTCACACGACCTCTCTTACGACATTCTGGTCTCGTCACAACTTGTGTGGGATTGGATTCTGAACACGGAATCGACATAAACGGTAACAATAGATTGCGATGGAGAGTACAGATAAGACCCTTTCCAGATTCCTTTCGCACATTGATAAACTGGTACATCATTGTTAGGGATTCCGCTAAAATGTACCTGTTCCTGCTCCCATTTGTCTGCCAGTTTTGTTTTACCTCCCAACCCTACGTTTCTGACCAAAACCCTGTCCCCCACCTCAAGAGTAGAATGTCTGACCTTGCGGTCGTACTTACCCTTGTATCGTTCAGACTGTTTCTGTGCCTCCCTGCTGGCAACTTTATATGCGAAGTCCATCCGTTTTCTAAGTTCTGCGCATAGTTCTCATGGCAAGTGGTAGACTCAGACATACCTTCAATCCCAAGAAAAGCATCGACGGCAAGTCTGGGATGCCAACCAAACATGAGATAATGCGGCGAAAATCCTGTAGTGTCATTTCGGGTCGCATTGTATGCATGGACTAAGGGAGCCACATACGTCTTCCATTGCTGGTGTTCCTCAAGTGTTCCTAACATTTTGAGAAGTGTCTGTTTAAAGCGCTCAATTTGTCCATTGCCCATGGGGTGATATGGAGTTGTGCGCGATTTCTCCACATGTGCAATGTTACAGAGCTCTTTAATAAGGTGACTCTCAAAATTTCTACCGTGATCGCTATGGAGACGAGCTGGAAATCCATAATGGCAGATGAAGTGTTCATACAGTACCTTTGCTGTGGTCTGAGCTGTCGTCTGATTGCGTGTAGGAATGGCTTGAGCATAGCTTGTAAAATGGTCCGTTATAACCAAGATATCCTCAAAACCACCTTTCGACCTCTCTAGTGAAAGAAAATCGATACATACCAGTGCAGTATTACATACTGCTTTCACGACGTCTGAATATCTCACTTGTGTTCCCTGGCTTGGGACGTCGTGATAATCCGACAGCGTCCTGGTTAGACCTGTACGTCAAACTGAAGTTATAATTCGCTAATGAGGATATCCATCGATGACTCGTAGCGTCCAGTTTGGCAGTTTTTTGTGACATACGTGATGGGATTGTTATCTGTACGTACCTCAAACTCGTTGCCGTACAAGTAGTCGTGAAATCTGACAATGCCCACTTTAGACAAAGAAATTCCAACTTATGAGCGGGATAGTTACGTTCACTCGGCCTCAACCCGCGACTTCATAGGCTATGATTCGTTCCTTACCTTCTGAATCTGGTAGAGTGCTGCACCCAAACCATCTGCTGGGGCATCTGTGTTCACTACAAATGGCTTACCGAAATCAACATATGCAAGGACATGCGGTGTGGTGAGACATTGTATGATTGTCTGAAATGCATTGTGCTGTGACTCACCCCAATTCCACGGAGTTCTCCGTTTTGTGGATGCTCTAGCCGCCTTGTTGGTCGGATGGCCTACCAACAGGTCATTGAGTTGCTTAACTATATTAAAAAAGTCCTGTACAAATCTGCGGTAGTAGCCCGTGAAACCAAGGAATGATCTGAGTTCCTTTATGGACCTTGGTTCCGGCCATGTGGTCAGTGTCGATATTTTGTCAGGATCGGTACGAATTCCGTCCTCTGATACTATGTGGCCTAAGTACTTCATGTGCGTTTGGAAAAACTCACATTTTGAGCTTTAAATTGTGCTGATGAAGCCTTTGAAACACACGTTCCAGACGGTTCAGATGTTCTTCAAATGAATTTGAAAAAATCAAAATATCGTCAAGGAATATCAGACATTCTCGCAAGTTCAGTTCACCCATACAGGTCTCCATGAGTCTTTGGAAGGTGGCTGGAGCATTTGTTAGCCCATAATCCATTATATTAGACTCGTAAAAACCCAATGGGCCAACAGAAAATGCTGTCTTCTCCTTGTCCTCCTTCCTAATTTCCACTTGCCAGTAACCTGAACGCAAGTCCAGTTTACTGAAATAGTTGGCACCTATGAAGGTACATTGTCCATGCACACACATGTACAGCATGTACACCATGTACACAGGCGAAGATCGCATGAGTAACCGACATGTTTTCCAACGTATATATGCAAAACCGCCGCGAAAATATCCCGAATATGAACATTCACAAGTTGCTACTCAATATCACATGCAACTTACACGCAACACGTCACAGAATAAACAATAATTGTTTAAGTAAAATATATTTCTACGAATGAAATTCCATATTACATTATGCCTTATAGATCTACTGGTCTTAAAACCGCAGCAAAAGAGAGATAACTAGTGCCTTACAACCTACTCCCGGGAGTTACTTCCCTTAGGCCATCGCCAGGTGGTACCCCTAGCTACCTAGTTGGACATGCGCAGACCGTCCGATAGCCATCTTGAACAAGCTGTGTGTCAAAGCCCATTCAAGCGGGGTGGGAGGTGGGCCTCCCTAATGTAATATGGAATTTCATTCGCAGAAATATATCTTACTTAACAAATTATTTTCTACTTCATTCATTCCATATTACATTATGCCATCAGAATTTGTCAGACTGGTGGGAGGTTAAAAGAAACCTCTTCAGAACTTGTTGGGTGTCAAACTCACCAGTACGGTAGTTCCGAGATGCTTCCGATTCTCATCAACAGTACATCTCAGCATTCCAAGGCACGAAGTAATATATATATATATATACATGTAGTCTCTCACATTAAGCGTCTTATAAAAAAATTAGTCAGGGGGACAGTTTAGAATGCAGCCTGCTAGACGCTTGGTAGATGGTGTACACAAATGGTAAGATATACCTAAATGAGTGTATTACAATAAGACTACCGCGACCATAGGATACTTTCCATGGTCACGAGTAAGACTGTCGACAACCGTCGAACAAATGACAGACACTAGCGGAGTATGTAACAAAACAAGTAATACTGTACAACATCCAAGCTCTCTGTTCCTACTGAGCGAAAACCTTCTACCTGACCACGTTCTGTGCTGCTTCCAGTGGTCCCAGAGCTAATACCTCGTCCATCTGTCTAGACAGTGATCGAAGGTAAAAGTTAGAAAAGGTTGTGTGAGAATGCCAATAGGCAGCTCTCATTATATCCGGTAGAGGAACATTCCGAGAGAATGCGAGAGAAGACGAGATCGCTCTAACCTCATGAGCTTTAATGTTCATGATAGATCTCTATTGGTTAGCTCCTGATACGATCTAGCAATACATAGCTTGATCCATCTCGAAACCGAGTCCTTTGAAACGTCCTGATTGCCCACGGATGGTATAAAGAGGCGTTTCCGACCCCCCCCCCCACCCCCGACACCCCTTTTATTTTGTACTGCCCTCAGATAGAACCACAATGATCGAACTGGGCACAGTAACCTATCCGTATCCTGCGGACCAACTATTGAAGTGAGGCAATGAATATGGATAGCTGATGGGGTCATAGACGGAAACTGGTTTTTAGCCAGTATGAGGAAGGAGGGTAACTGAACCATCATTTTGATTAAAACGAATATGTCCCTCTTCCACCGATAATGCATGAATCTCACTGACTCTTCTGAACGAGGCCATTGATAGTAGGAAGGCCGTTTTGATAGACACATTTAACAAAGTAGCTCCTGAAAATGGTTCATATGGAGACTGTGTTAAGGCCAGAAGGACCAATGATAAGTTCCATATTGATGTGAGTGAGTTCGTTATCGGTTTTCGTAACTGAAAATTGCGAATTAACTCAGACAAGACATGGTTAGTGCTTATGTCGCAGTTCTGTCTAAACCGTAAGGTATTAGACAGCATTGCCCTATAACCTTTAATGGTCATTGGACAAAGATCCCGGGATTCATACAGAAAGGTGAACAATTCCGCTATGAGTGGAATAGAGGGATTGAGTGGATCGCATGATCGCGCACCACACCAATCCGTGAAAATTGTCCATCTTGCCTGATACACCTTGTTGGTGGAATTACGTCTAGCTGTGGAGACGTACTGGGCAACTTTCGAAGAAAATTTTCCCTTTCTAATGGATTCCTTGACAACATCCAACCGTGAAGGTGGAATATGTCTGGATTGCTGTGCGATAAGTTGTTCTGAGTTAACAACCTTGGCATTGACGGAATGGATCTGGGATAGTCTACCAGCAGATCGAGAAAGTCGTTGAACCACGACATCTGTGGCCAATTGGGGGCTATCAGAATGACCCGAGCATTCGATGCCCTGACCTTCCGGAGAACCTGTTGTAACAGCCTCGGTGGTGGGAAGGCGTACATGAACAGGTTCTCCCATTTCATCGAGAACGCGTCCACTGCTAGTGCTCTGTGATCTGGCACAGGAGACACGAAGCGTGGGAGTTTGTTGTTGTACCTTGTGGAGAACAGATCCATATATGGAGTGCCCCACATGTTGAACAAGCTCTGCGTTAGCAGCGGATTGATTTCCCACTTTGTGGGAATTGGTGTCCCGCGGGATAGCCTGTCCGCTATGACGTTCAATTTGCCAGGAATGTGGCGAACTCTGAGAGAGATGCCTTTTTCCTGGCAAAAATGTCAGCAGATCCCATGTCTCTCTGAACATGGACAGAGAGTGGTTACCCCCCTGCTTGCGTATGTATGAGACGACGGTCGAGTTGTCCGTCGCCACCAATATACATTTGCCCTTTATCAGGGGAAGCAGGTTTGCCAGAGCCAACGAAACTGCCTTCATATCCAACAGATTGGTATGAGATTGAGACTGGTTGTGAGACCAAGTCCCCTGGCAGGTCTTTCCAAGTGGTTCCAGATCCGTGCAGACTGAAGTCTGTCTATAGGTGGAACTGGGGTTCGGGGTCGTGAATAGGCACGCCTCGAGTGAACCGCTTGGGTATCAGCCACCAACGAATGTGGTGGTGAAAGACGTGTCCCAGGCTGCAGAGTTGTGTTTGCGATCTCCACTGGGAGAGCAGAATTAACTGCAATGGGCGAAGGTATAACCTGCCCATTTCGACAAAATCCGCTGCCGCGTTGAGGGACCCAAGGAGTGAAAGAAAAGTTATCGCGGTGGTGCGAGTTTTTCTTGTAAACTCTGACAGGAGTGAAACAAGGTTGCATGTTCTGTCTGATGGTACCCTCACGATGCCAAGATCTGACAGGAAGTACATCCCTATGAAATCGAACCTCTGGCTCGGTACTAGTTCTGATTTCTCCAGGTTGGGCAGTAAACCCAGACGGGTTACTAAGTCCAAACCTGTGACAGGTGATGTATGAGAACTTCCCGTGAGGGGTGATGGACCAGCCAGTCGTCTAGATACTGGACTAGTCGTCTAGATACTGGACTAGACTTGGTCCCTGCCGCCTGATAAAAGCCGCTACGACTTTCATCAGCCGCGTGAACACCATTGGTGCTGTTGACAAGCCAAATGGAAGGGTACGGAACTGAAACACTCTGCCAGCTATGGCGAATCTCAGGTATTTCCTGCACCGGCGTACCGGAACATGCAGATATGCGTCCTGGAGATCGATGGAAACTGTCCAGGTTCCGTTCACAATAATATTGCGAACTGAACTTTGGGTTTCCATTTTGAAGTGTTCCAGCTGAATCCCTTTGTTCAGCGTAGACAGGTCTATCACCGGTCTGTACTTGCCATTCTTTTTCTGAACAAGAAAAATACGGCTGTAAAACCCCGGTGAAGAGTGGTCTCTCACCTTCTCCACTGCCCTCTTTTCCAATAATTCTTCTACTATCTCAATTAGAATAGCAGCGAGGTTTTCGTCCTTTATTGGAAAATGGACTGGCCTTGGAGTTAAGCAGGGAGGCGTAATGAACGGTATAGTATATCCGTTTTTTATTATTGACAACACGTACGTGTCGTTTGTAATGCCTTCCCATTCCTCCACAAAGTAGGCCAGTCTTCCCCCCACCGGCACGCGAGGTGCAGGTGGAAGGGGCAGTGTGGGAAGTGGCACAACGCTATCGGGTAGCACCCACGACCCCGAAACTGCGAAGAGCCTCGAGAGTGAGCTGACCCACGACCAAACGAGCCGCGACGGCGAGCTGCGTTGGTAGGAGCGTTGGAAGGAGTGAAGTATTCTGCCTTGCGAACCTTCTGCTTCCTCCTCCTGCCACCAGAATGCTTCTTCTGGGATGCAGGGGCTGCCACTTCCTTCTGCTTTTTTAACTTTGGCGCCGCGGGAGCCAAGTTCCTAAGCAGTGCTAGCCGCTCATGTTCTTGACTATCCTGCTTAAGGACGTCGTCAGGAACTCGGCCACCAAAGAGGGACTCTGCGTTAAGCGGGACAGCCCGAAGGGTCTCCCTGCTTGATGGCAGAAGCTCTTTGGAAGTAGCCAGAGCAGAGTCACGTCTGACCTGCAAGAGGTCTGATAGTAGTGACACACTCCCTGCCACAGCGTGGCGGGTGGCTCTAGCCTGTGCCTTGGCCACGGAGAGACGAGGAAAATCGTCCTCTTGTCGCACAGAAGTCGCCAGCTTATACTGGGTGGCGGCGAAAAGCTCCATGTGCGAACACACGTTGACCAAGGCCCTAAGCCTCGATTCCCACCTCCTGAGTTGCTCCACTTTAATCTTAACAGTGGAGTCCTCAGAAATACCACACAGAACTGTATCGGGGTCCAACTGAGGAGCCTCGGAGGGGAAATATGGTGAATGCACCTTATAAGACTGACTCTGGGTCAGTTTACGTACGTCAAGTGCTGGGGTTTGGTACCCTGGCTGTGCCCGATTACCCTCAGTCGACGAATGTAGGTAGCCAAACACGCTCTTAACGCACACGCAGTGTGGGAGCACCCGGAATTCCTGCCGGAACTGTACAGGTTCTTCCATACACTCCAAGGTGCTCCTTAGCGTTGAAGTACGAGGTGCCGGAAGGCTACCCTCCGGGCAGAGGTCATTAGGCAGTAGCCGGTACACCTAATTCATAGCCCGCTTCAAGCAAAGGGTGTCATCCTGTACTTGAGAATCTACATCCTCAAAGTCTTCCCTCGGCGGATGACCCTGTGGCACCTCTCCCAAAGTGGATGAAACCGCCTCGTCCCCAGAATCCCCCGAAGCTGAGTCCGCTGACTCAGAGGACGTATTGGAGACAAGCTCCATGTCCCGGTTGCACTGAGTAGTGCAGCACACATTCGGGGGTGAGCCTTACAGGGGGCTTGAGGAACATGTGAAACAGAAGGGCCCTGAGGGTCCTCACATGCCCTCTTGGGATCCGAGGGACCCGGGCCAGGAGCAGACGAAGCTGCGTGGCTGAAGGGAATCTGATGTTTCCTTTTACGGGAAGTGTGATCTCCACATGGGGGAGCATCAAGCTGCCCTAGAGGGTCTACTAGGTTGTGAAACCAAACCATACTGGTCATGGTCAACCCAATCGCATCCCTGGCTCACTCTAAGAGTCGGAGCTGGGCGCCCGTGGTAAAGGCCAGCACCAACCGAATGTTCGGTATATGGTGGCCTGAACCCAGCAGCATCACGTAGCGGAACGTGGTACCTGCTGTCCCTGACATGTCCGGTGACTGGCGACCAGTGGCTAACAGCGTCATGTGGAGGCACGTGGTACCTGGAATCAGTCACCTGTCGGTTATCCGGTGCCTGGGTGACGGTATCCGGTGTCCGGTGTACAGCAGCGTCACGTTGTAGTACGTGGTACATGCCGTCACCTGACGTATGTCCGGTGTACGTTGTTGGGTAGTCTGTAGCGTCACGTGCATGCCCGTGACAAGAACTACCGCTCCCAAATATATCCGTGTTGTGTGCACGGCGAACGGTGTCCGGTGTCCGACCATCGGCAGCGTCACGTAACTGTACGTGGTACCTGCCGACTCGATCTACCAACTGTCCGGTATCCGGTCTGGGTTGTAGCACAGCGTCTCCAGAAGAGGTACATGTGTTACCTAGACACACCGGTGCCCGGTGCATACCCCCAGCAGCGTCACGCGGTGAGGCGTGGTACCTGCCGTTTTCGTGTGCGGCATTCGGCCGTAAAACGGCTAAGTCTGCACCCGCGAAAAAAATGGGCGTGGGTGGTCCACTAGTAGTGGCCATCATGGTCGGCTGTGGGTGTATACCAACAAGTTGGGATACCTCCCAACGATTCAAGGGGCTCAACACGTCAGACTCTAGTGGTCCGATGAGCATAGCTCCCGAATCGTGTGCACTAGGTGCAGCTACCGACCCTTCTGCCCCCTCGGCTCGGGAGGGCGCCCCCACCACGTCTTCGGGGGGAGGGGCCCCAGGGCCCCTATAAGTGGCTCTCAAACAGGCAGCGGTCCGAGTCATCCTTGCAGGATGAAAGGTTAGGGGCAGGGTCAGAGCCAGCCGGGTCTCGAGTGACGTCCCTAGTTCCTGAATCAGAACGTGCCGTGATCTTACTATATACATTAAGTGTAGAGTAAGATCGCGATACGGGGTCCGTCACGGGCGAAGGGGCTGAACCTGACCCCCCTAAGGTGACTCGGGGCAATGAGGGCTCCATGTGTAGCCCCCCTTGCTCCTTATGTGAGTCATCGACCTAAGGGGGGAATTTCACATGAGAATTAACAGATACAACCTGCTGTTTCTTATTCGAACCACGCGTGGACGAAGTGGATCGAGGCCGTTTCGTCGTAGTCCTCTTAGACGAATAGGAACTGGCCCGAAGAGCTGAAGCCCAGGTATCTTCGGACCACAGCTCGCAAATGGCGCCCTTATTGTCAAGCGAACACTTCGAGCAGCGGAGACAAAGTTCGTGGGTGTCGTACCGTCCCTTACGGTGACCGCACGCGCCAGTCGTCTGCCCAGTCGACGTAGACATGACGTACTCGTGACAATCTAGAAAGATAAGCTATAGTGAGAGGGTGGTCAAACTATAATACACGTCATGTACAAGTGATAATGATATACCATCCACCTAAGTGCCTAGCAGGCTGCAGTGAGATTCTAAATTAGCGGAGACAACCGCATTATATGCAATATAACAATGTGGAATATAAGGCACATGAAAAAATACACTAATAGTTCGTCAACATAGATGGGAAAAAAAGGCCGATAATTAGGGCACGTGCAAGCCCTGACAAAATGGCGCTTAGTGTATCACCCAATATTTTCACATTAGTAACAGTTAGGACACCAAACAACAATATATATATCGTCGTATAAGTAGTATGAACTGTGATGTTTCTCAATCGCAGATACGGTCCGAAAGTTGAAGCATTCGTCGGAGCTCCGAAGAATACGTCCGGCTTTGACACGCAGCAAATCAAGATGGCTATCGGACGGTCTGCGCATGTCCAACTAGGTAGCTAGGGGTACCACCTGGCGGTGGCCTAAGGAAAGTAACTCCCGGGAGTAGGTTGTAAGGCACTAGTTATCTCTCTTTTGCTGCGGTTTTAGGACCATTAGATCTGTATGGCACAATGTAATATGGAATGAATGAAGTAGAAATTTCCACATAAACACAATTGCGTCACACACCGCCTACGAACGATGACACAGTTTATACTGTCCCAAGACGAGACGGTCAGTAGATTACTACGCTCGAATCGCATGAGCGAAGCCGCTTCGATACCTGGGTTTCCCATTAGGTAGCCTTACGTTCCGTCATGACGATAGCGCGAACCGGTTTTGTGCACAAATAATAAAGTCAACAATGCATTGTTTATTTATAAACATAGCTCTATATTTATATTATCCGCGGATTTTCCATGTATTCGGTAAAGGAATTCTCGTTTGTCGATGATTCCCGGACGAATTGGACGGAGTAATGTTGACGTTGATCCAATCAGCCACCCATTTTAGTCCCCAAAATCACGTTGGACGCCATTTGGCACCGGTGTATGGAGGATAAAGAAACAATCCATACTGTGGGTTCAGTCCTGGTTGTATATATATTTACAGTATATTATGGGTGACCTCAAAATATAAAAGACGAGTAAGCAGGCGATACATTTAGGCGCACTGCGAATAGTCAGGTCAGGTTTTTTCGTGGACCGGGTAACATGAATATGAATATACAATAGACGGATATTTACATTAGACGGGACGGAACGGGACAGATGTATATAAGCCTGGTATGCACGCGCAATAACAGTGAGACCCATAGCAGACCGGCCACCCATCTGGTGCGAGATACAATAGCTGAACAGTGAGACAAGGCAGTACAGTGAGACCCTTAGCAGACCAGCCATCCATCTACGGGGATATGCAAATGCTAAACAGTGAGACCCGTGGCAGACCGGTAGTTTTCACAGGAATAGGTTGTAAAATGCTGGAACGCTGAAAAGGCATGAAGCAATTCAAATCTACCAGAGCTATATATAAGGCGCTCACTTACCGAAAGTATATATTGTATAATAGTGTATGTAAATAAATATTATAATAATGCACTATGGCTGTGACTAGTTTTATTCGATGTCTCGGTGTAGAATGACCGGCTGAAGGCTAATGCGCGGAGAATTACAGTTTACGCATGCATGGCTACATCCAATTAACATACATACAGGTTATGACATCACAGTACGGGCAAGAAACATACAATATTTAAATTACAATTATTATCTTTATTATTGTAATATTTGTTATTAAATACTTAAAAATAATGTTCTTGTCGCTTCCTGATGCTTCTTGTCACTTCTTGACGCTTCTTGTCGCTTCCGGACGCTTCTTGTCGCTTTTTAGTGAGACCCGTCGCATTATATCGGTCTGATAGCAGTCGATCGCAAAACATCAAATCTGCAAGTACTTTCAATATATCCCTTTATTACCAGCTTGTAAAGACGTACTACACCTTATCAGCAATAATCAAGTAAGTGTATTCATTTATTATTTCTGGCTCTGCTCTGTATAGTGAACTGTGTATATTAAATTGACAAAAATGATGACGGAGGTTTCGCGACCCGGCATGTTCGCGGCTAGAGGTTTCGCGACTCTTCTGGTAGAGGTTTCGCTACCCTTGAGCGATTAGGACTGTGTAATAAATAACACTGAATGTTCATATAATAATATTTGTACGATGTAAATCAGCTTTGTTTTAGAACTACCACATGCCATCCTGTACACGCTAATATTAATTACTGCGATATGCGGCCATTACAAACATTCCAATTAATCAATATTGTGGTGAAATCATCGTATGACCTACTAGGTTATATAGTCATACGGGGGTCTCTTCATCCTTGCCGCTGTTTATATGGTCGCTGTTGGGCCCGCTGCTTAAACCTACCTTCGAGGATGTCTCGCGGAGGGCGTGGTCCGGCGAGACGTGCAAAAATACTTCCGGTTTGAACTGATCTTTTCCGGAAAAACCCAGAACCAGGGGGAACCAGTAAAGACGAAATCATTCACTTTGTTGTGAAATCCATTACTACGTAGATCGTATATGGGCGTCATTTATTTCTTGAAACAATTGTAAGTTAATTTTAAATTTATTTTATGTTCTATTTTGTTACATATTTTGTCGTATCTAATCTATTAAATAATTCAGATTATTTGCATGTTCATTTTATTTTCAGGAAATTCTATTTTGAAGCACCATGCTTGTGTTCGTTTGAATTAATGCACATTACGGAATACATCTATAAAATTGTATGAATTCTCTCTAAAATTATGAAATGTGGGAAAACTGTATACACTATTTTACAATATTTGTATGGTCATGACGCCAGTTTTCGGGGTAGTCGGAGTTTTCGGGGTATTCACATATTTTGTAATTTGTAGACATATGTGCAGCCGCGATGTGCTTTGCATCACGTAATTAAAATAAGCATGACATTACCTATAGTAAGTTCTTAAAAAAATGCCACCAAATCCAGTGTTTGGACCAAATACTGGTAATTTTTGCCATTTCGGTCATTTTGTTCACTAACCTACCGTGATAATTTTTCATGATTTTATGCGTCCGCCATTAATCTGCTCTTTAATATTGTTAAAATCATAATCAAGATAAAAGTTTCAAGTTTTCCTGCACTGTGCCTAATTCATCTGCGTGATGATCTTATAGCCAATGAAAACGGTTCCAGGTCAATTCGTCCCCTGTCCAAATCGTCCCCATACCAAATCGTCCTTAGTTTGGTCAATTCGTTCTCATAGGTACGATTTTTTTGGTAAAATCGTCCTCATACGGACGAAATGACTTTTTTTTTGTCAAATCGTCCTCAGTCTTATATATATATATATAAGGCAAATATACATCGTGTAAATGATACAATTATCCGTGGTGATCAGTGTAGACCCTGATTGCACGCAGCCATATAAATCATACAATTAAGTGTACACCGTGTAGTAGTATATAGGGAGTCAAAATGATACCACCTACGGTGGTATCATTTCCACCCCTATATACTACTCCCACCACCCCCTAAAAATCAAAAATTGGTTAACGAGGAAATTGTCTCCCACCAACCATGAAAAATCTAAAATTGGTGTCATAAATACATCATGTTGTTTTCACTTCCAATTGAACATATAAAACTATACTCTTAACCCTTGTCCTGCCAGAAGCTCAATGAGGCTTATCAGCTATCAGTGCCAGAGGTATAACTGCAGCAGCCAGTGGCCACTGCCAGCCGGTTTTGGGGATTTTATTCAGTTTATAAATGGTGCATGTATTTTACTTCTTAGTTTGCATTCACTGAAAAATGTGTTGTAAATATAAAAAACAAGCAAAATTATGTATAATAATTATCAAGCAAAGGGGGTATTTTATTACAAAATATTTTTTTTTATTTTGTAACAAACTGCCTGTTTTTCCTTGATATTATGTAAACTGAAAATAATTGCTTTCCTATATTTACCTTGAAGTAATACTTGCTCATGTTGTCATTTCATTTAGAACATCGCATACATATTTAGAGTCCCGGATGAACAACAATATTTATTATGTTATTTGACAAAAATAAAATTGTTCATAAATAATGGAACTTGAGAATTATATCGGAGTCACAAATTTTATGTTTATTGCGAAACAAGACAATATTTAAAAAAAAAAAGGTCTGACTAAACATGATAAATGAGTGTTGATCATCAGAAACTCTGCATAACATAAATGTACATGTATATGGACCACCATCTGACAAAAAGGAATCTTATGACATTTCTGGCCAGCATAGACCAAGATCAATAAACAGTTGTCCTTTTTCTCAGATGGCGGTCAATAATAATGTGTTTCTACCTTTTGTTGTTTCATAATCCATTTTGTTGTATCATAATCCATTTAGCACATATGTATATTCCTTGTATATCCAGTATTAGTAGTTGCACTTACATGTACTATGGAAAGTATTCTGTTGTATTTTGTACATTTGTATGAAACACAATTATCACTATTATATTATGTACAGTGTATATGTACACTATTATACTTGTGTGTGTAAATAACTGAATAAAAAAGTTTATACTATTTTGGGGAGGTGTGTTCATTTTCTGAAAATTCCATCCAAAAGTTTGCAGGTACACGGAGTTCAGTTGTCGTCTTCATCAACTGCATTCAATCTTTGATACGCTAATTTGTAGTGAATGTATGTATGATACATGCGAAAGCACGGTACCACACATAGTCCAACATCGCATTCGTGCACTGGTATGTCGATTCCTTCTCTTGCGCCATCACCCGCCGCCTTAGTTTCCCTGTTGTTGTGGAACACACCACACACAGACGAGCAGGACACTTTCGTTTCTCAGTTGGTGGGACCTGCGGGGAAGTGTCGTTCGTTTATCGCTTCATGTTCTCAGCACCAGGTGTTTGAGGCCTGTTTGAGACGGAGGTTCGCGCATCTTCCCGGCTCGACAGAAGCTCCTGTACCAGCTTTCTACGGAATACGCGCTGTAAAACGGCCTTCTTCTCTTGATCCTTCATGTGCATCTTGTACACGATGTAGCTCTGGAGGCAGGCAAGATCCAGAAAATGAAAGAAAGCTTTCTTCCACCACTTGACAGTTCTACGACGGGAATGCCTGGTACTGGAGCATCTGGTCACTACGATCGACTGCACCCATGTATTTATTGTAGTCAATGACTGGTGCTGGTTTGTTGATGGCCTCGCCTGTACGTGGGGTCATTTTTGCCTGTCAACTTCATGCGGCATCCTGCACAGTGGTCAGCATGTGCACATCTCGCTTGTCGTGCCATTTCAATGCGAGAAGATTGCCGCTGTTCATGATGACCATTTCCCCCTTCTTCATCTTCTTTTTCTGTTTAATTGCTGCTGGTACGCCCTTGCGATTTTTTCGCAGTGTGCCACATGCGCCTGTCTTTCGGTCGTACAGGTCCTGGAACAAGGTCGGTGACGTGTAATAATTGTCAACGTAGACGATGTATCCCTTGCCCAGGTATGGCTGCATCAATCTCATGACGAGGTCGTATGTGGCACCATTTGCTGACACAGCTTTCTTCCCAGTGTACATCTCCAAGGCAGAGCAGTAGCCAGTCGCGGAGTCGCATAATTCATACAACTTTATTCCGAATTTGTCGGGCTTGTCGGGGTTGTACACCTTGAAGGACAGATTGCCACGCCAGGCGATGATGGCTTCATCAAGGGCCAGATTTTGCTTTGGCACATATACGGCAGCAAAGCGTTGTTGTAGGCTGTCGTAGAACGGTCGCAGCTTGAAGATGATGTCATGTGCAGCATTCTCCCGAGGAACATTCTTCGTGTTGTCATTCAGATGAAGGAATGACAATATCAGCAAGAACTTGTTTCTGCTCATGACGCTCGGGAAGAATGGTGTTGAAATTACGTCGCTTGTTGACCAGTAATCTTGTATGTCAAGTTGCTGCGTAAGTGAAAACCATGCCAAAACCAATGCCACCAAACTGACATGTCATCCTCAGTAATCTCATTCCATGCCTGGAATCTCGAATGCTTGGACAGCTGTTTTCCTCCTGCCAAAAACTGTGTGGCATACCTATTTGTTTCACTTTTCATGTGTATAACATGTCGTCACCGATGAACAGTTTAAAATATTCAATATATTGAGCATCATCGTCAATTTCCACTTTTAAACCCGCAGTGCCAGTGAACGCTGGAATTGTAGGTGCCGATCACTCTCTCCAAATCCACCGTACCCCACCCACCTCCGCCGCACGCATTTCCTCGGTGTCGCTATCGCTTCCAGTCTCGTTTCCAGGATCTCCGGCGATGTCATCGAGCTCAAACCCGTCAAACTCCTCCTCGCTGTCACTGTCCATAAATATTTCGCGAAATTGGTCGCGATCTTCGTTCGGAAGTTGTTGTAACAACGCATTTTCTTCGCTAGCTTTCGAGTTCAGATTTGTCGCCATTTTGAAAACAAAAGTGCCTTCTTTGTTCCTGGAAAACCCCCGCTCGTAAAACATCTATTATTACACATTTTATGAATGAAATCGTAGTAAGCAAACCATATTGGAAATTACAACCTTATTTTGATCGATGACGTCATTACTTTATAGTCTCGGTGTGAATAAATGCAAAATAATCATTGGTCAAAAGCCGACGTACACAAACCGTGTAAACACGGGACCGGCATATTACAGCTGTGTAGCGTGGTCCCGTATTGACACGGTATCGGCAGTCAGTGATAGGCAGTAGCGGGTCCCGTGAGATGTCGGGATCGGCAGGACAAGGGTTAAAAATGATTTATTTTTGTCTCGTTGTCATAAATACATCATGTTTTTCCGACAGCAAATTTATGAATTTCTTCTAATAAGTTTCCGATTTAAATGCGTCCTCCCACAATAGTCTATATTCCAACTCCATATTTTCCTCCTCCGATATAGCTAATTGATTCCGTAGATCATCAACTAATTCTACCAGCTCTAGTCTATCACGTTCCACTATAGTTAATTTATTCCGTAGATCAGCAACTAATTCTACCAACTCTAGTCTACCATGTTCACCCGTAGCCACCTGACAGCGTAGTTGCTTATGTCTACAAAGAGTTTGGGCACTAACGAATTTAGTCTCACACTCCATTATATATGTATATGTTTATGTTCAATTGGACGTGAAAAAAACTTAATGTTTTCACGACCAATTGAACAGATAAATTTCATAGGTTATACAAAAGTATATTACAGAAAATATGATAACGCTAGAAAGTTTGAGAAGAGAAGCCGAATC
>CM055281.1:6566432-6655439 GCA_029237695.1 Conchocele bisecta
GATGAAACACTGTCATTTGGGCAGAGAAAAATACACATCATCATTTTAGTGTTGAAGGACCCTCACAGCACATTCCATGGGGATTGTGACACCACTCATTCAGGTCTATGATGTACACCGACCATATACATGCATAATCCATAGTATAATTATTGTCCAGCAACTCTAAAAGAAACCGTGACCAAACATTTTGTCATTTGACCGAGTAAAATACAAAAATCATCATTTTAGTGTTGAACAACCCTCATAGCACATTCCATGGGGATTGTGACACCACTCACTCGGGTCTATGCTGTACACTGACCATACACCTGCATAATACATAGTACATTTATTGTCCAGCAACTCTATGAAAGAAACCTGGACCAAACACTTTGTCATTTGACCGAGTAAAATACAAAAAAACCATCATTTTAGTGTTGAACAAGCCGGACAACGATAATTGTCTACTGACCAACGGACGGACAGGGTAAACACTATAATATGCCACCGACAACTATCATTGCGGTGGCATGAATAACCTCATACACAGAAAATACCTGGAAAACCACACAACACATACCACATATAGCCACTACTGTACTATGTGACATGTAAGCAGTTACCTTAGTGTATTGTCTTTGGTGTCTACTCACCTATTATGCGAGTAAATATGGCTTTACCTATGGGTGACGTGTACACTAACAATAGGCTGAGCATCAGATTGAAAAGTTTACACATCAGAGATTGATGGGAGAAATGCTCAGATATCTCGTCTTTTGTATAGTTTACTGACATAATATTTATAGCACGCCGTTGTCATATATGTCTATGATGTATTGCACCAAATTTTGTTTGGCTTACTGTCATAGTATTTGCTGTATGTGTCAAACGCACGAAGTGGTGTAACTGTCGGTGGCTTGTACATACAAAAATGGCGGAGACGGCAACTCAATGTACCATATAGTATACATTTACAGGACAATATTTACATATGTTATATTCATATATCACATCACTCTTATGAAGCAATTATCATTGAAGCCAAGTGTATCTATCTATGACCTAATACATTGACGAAGGCACCAACCGTGCGGAAATTTTTCTCATTTTAAAACACTTTGTTAACATTGTATAACAATACAATTCAGATATGTGGTATGCATGACTAATCTATTCCCGTTTCATTCACCCAGCTATGTCATTTATTTCGATTATTTTCTAAACATCCGCGTCTGTAATTGAAATCCGAGCAGTTCCCATAATTCGTAGTCTCCCGTCCGGCACTTAAAGGAGCCATACATTTTCTGACCGACTGGTAAAGTAGCACAGACTTCCTATAAACGTGCTGTCACATATATGGTATATTTCTGCGGTTGTTTTCCTTCTATTTAAATATTCCCCATTTCGTTAACAATTCTGACCGCTGTGCCAGACATGCCGTCATAAATGGTGACTTCATTATGATGCCATATACTGTATCAACGCCACGAGCGAATAACGTTAATGAATACAATTTACAAGTGCCAATTTTTATTAAAGTTTGACGAGTTGTTAGAAAGATAATTGTCAAGTGACACTACTTATTTACCCACCCTCGTACACAGTACATTATATGAGTATTATTACCTTTTATCATAGAATCAGACAATGTATCCAATGTCCACCAGCAACTCACATTCCCCTTATGAGGCCGCAATGGGAATCCTCAAGTCACCAGTTGCCCATTGTCATGTTATGTTCGTTACCCCTGCATAAAAAATAATAATTTACATATGCTTCGGGAGAGGTTCCACACTCAATTCTGTGTTCCCGATATTCAGATATGTATATACTAGACAGGCGCTCATGTCGTCACATTCTCCTACAAGGGTCACAATGGGGATCCTCAGATCACAAGTTGGCATCCTCAGATCACAAGTTGGCAATGTTCGTGTTCTTTTTGTAAAACCTGCATACAACATATTTTTATACGTTCTTCGGGAGAAGTGCCCCACTCAAGTGTGTGATATTCAGACACATATACTAGACAATATAGACAAAGAGTTCATGCCGTCACATTCCCCTTAGGTGGGTGGAAGGTGGGTGCAAGCGATGGGTAATTTAACGATCGGGGTTCATCCTTACCGGAATTCCGACTGAAGACCTGGTTTGGCCCTCACATACGTCTTTGGTATTTTGTATGTGACAGTTGAATCTGGTTATACCCCTTATGTGAGTATTACGATTATTCGTAATCCTATTTTAGGGGAAGGGGCCAAGTGACTTTGGTGTGGTATGGACCTGCCACCAGGTCAGGTTATTCTAATTTCAGGGCTGAATATATTGTTTCTCGATGTAAATATTCCGTTCTGATTTTGGAATTTTCCCCCCAATGCAGCAGGTTAAAACGGGATCGAACCCGTTTGCCCGGCCTTACATGACCTTAGCTGTTGATAGGCCGTTAAACACCAATAAACAAACAAACAAACAAACACATTCCCCTTGAGGGGTCACAATGGTCATCCTCAGATCACCAGTTGCTCATTTTCGTGATATTTTTGTCAATCATGAATAAAACATAGGTATTAAGGATCACAGGTAGCTCAAGTTATATACATCAGTTTCTGATGTACACCGTAGTATGTTCTTGTGGTACAAGCTGTAGTTGTTGCATTCAATGAGACACAGACTAACACAAGAAATAGGCAGATGCAAAAAAAATCACCCTACAATATGTTTACCAGTAGTATTGAAAATAACAATGCTTGTTTAATCAGAATGGGCCCCACTGGGACTCGAACCCAGGTCACTAGTATGAATACCAGTATGCTAGCCGCTGCACTACAAGGCCTGACCAAACCGATAAACACAATATTATTAAATTCAATACTATGTTAATTTTTATAAAGCTTCTGTATAAAACATTATTAAAATTTGCACCGGTACACTATGGCATGTAAATGTTGGTATATGGTCAATGTACACCATAGACATGGCCATATTGAACGTTCTGTGAGGGTCGTTCAACAAGATTATTTTTTTTCGTCAAATGACAAAGTTTTTCTGCCAAGGTTTCTTCATAGAGTTGCCCCACAATAAATAGCATATGGATTCAGCAAGTAGTATATAGTCGGTGTACAACATAGATGTGAGTGAGTGCCGTCACAATCCCTATTGAAAGTGAATGGGTTTAAAGGTACATGCCCACTCAGTAGGCACTCTGTACAGGAATTAAATACGTGTACAATTGTGTCACTATTCCACCATTTCTAAAAGTTACGAGTGCCCGCTATACAGATATAATCCAGATCTCCAGATAAGCAATTAGTAATTGAGTATTTTCACTCCATCATTTCTGAAGAAATTGGGTATTTAAAAATTTTAATTGTGTAAAATAGAATCACACTACTGTTTACACATCAGCAGACCGCACTTATTCAATCTTGGAGACAATTCTAATGAAATACCAAGATGTGTTTTCATGGAAAAATAAGAAAATATGGTATATTTGTGGTCTGCGTATTGTTTTATGTAGCATGATAAAGATACCACAAATTTTTCATTGCTTTTTGTTACTCATTTTTTGTTTATCATTCAACGTGAACAACAAAAATTTGTAAATATATTGTTTTCAATGATACATACCTCCATAGAATGGCCTTGATTGGCTCGAATCATGAGGCGTCTGTTGTTGTCATATGCCAAGGTAAACCTGTCCTTGGCGTCGGTCGACATGTTGAACCTGTTCAGCTGTACAGTGCAGCTTCTCAACAACATCGCCGACATACAGAAAGCCATCTACAATAGAACTTCAATATACAGTAACACTGTAGATGGATGTACTCATAAACATTTAAGGACCAGTTCTATAGCTGATCCTTTGATTCAATTGCTTCGTAGATGTGATGCAATATATACAGAAAATTGCACAGTGTGTCACTTTTACCAGGCGACGACACAACACATACCATATATACTACTGTACTGTTATTAGTTATCAAATGCAGCGACATGTAAACAGTTACCCCGAGTGCATTGTAACTGGTGTTTACTCGCCTACTATGCAAGTAAATATAACTTTACCTATGGGTTACCCATACTGTACACTAACAATCGGCTGTGCATCAGATTGAAAAGTTTACAATTTGAACTTTATTTTGAGATTCTGACAGAAATGCTCAGATATCTTGTTTTTTGTTTAATTTGCTGGCATAATATTTATAGCACGCTGTTGTCATATCTGTCTATTATGTATAGCAAATTTTATTAGGGGTACCATCATATTATTTGGAATGCAGGAAGTATTACTTGATGGGAGTGATGAAATGTAACTCTCAACATAGAATAACTTATATATTAGTACATACCAGTAACCATCAAAAATCCTTCCCACTTGCTTCCATGCCTAAGAATGTACGCCAACATATTGGAGAGCGACACCTGCTGCCTCTATAACAATTGATACAGGATGAGTGGTACATCAAATAACAAGAGTGCACATAATACCATTTATTTAACCAGGTGAACATATTATCATGAAATAATGCACAAGTGATTTGGTCTTCATGCTAAACAAACGAGCGAGTATAGCAGTACAAGCCAATCACAAGAGAGCACTATTCGAGGTGTGGGGTCACGTGTTTTAGACGTGTTCACAGTAGATTTCATTTAATATAATTCTAATGGAATTACATACTGCAGCAAATGCGGGACATGTTGACCTTCATTGTATAGACGGCTTTAATCTCATAATTCTGTTGTTCTGATGGTTACCGTAAATGTAAATAAAAACGGTACGATTGGGAGGAAGATTTTAAAGAAAATCTACTGTAAAAATTACTTCAGAGATTACGTCAAGTCGGAAAATGGGGTTCGGAAACCATGTGATCACACACCTTGCTATATAAAAATAATAATTGGTCATACGGTAAATAAGTTATAGCAGAATGGAAAATGTGACGGTCACACAACTTTTGACATTTTCGCTACACGATGAGATAAAATAGATATTTTTAATACGACTAATTCAAAATTGTAGTACGAATGTCCAGATAACTTACCTCCAGCTCCTCACTCCATCCAAATGTGATGCCGATGTCAACAACAGGGTATGACATGTTCACCGCTGGCGCACTGGCAGATGCAGCCTAGAATAATGAGACAGGTTGAAATGCAGAGATGTTACTATTACATAGGACACACATCTGTCATTGAAATGGTGATTGATAGTGTTTTACAAAACTGTTCAAAAGTAAGGACATATCCAGACGGGAATGCATCTGTACGAGTATGAAACATAACTTCAGCACTGAAATTAGAACATCGAGTTAGTGTCCTGATCTGGTGCAAGGCACCCATACTGCAGCTGATAACTTAGCATTGGGTGAGAAAAAAAGTGAAAGTGAATGGGTTTAACGTCCCACGAGACGGGACACAGTTTAAAGTCTCACCCGACAGACCAGTGGGGTGGAAATACTATGAAAGTATTGTTGATGCCCAAGGCGTGGTTTGAACGCACAACCTCCGGATTGGAAGTCAGGTGTTCTAACCCCTGGGCCACAAACCATCCATGGCAAAATATCCAATGGGTAAAACCCGACCTTACCTGACATGGGTGGGGGCGGAGGGGAATAGTAAATTATGTTCCGATTAATCAGGCCTGCATTTACAATATCCGGTTCTTGTTACAGGTACCCGACCACACCAGTAAAACACTTAGACACATATCGATTTACATTGAGCAGTGTCTTACAACAAGTGATAGCTACTGCAGTAGATACTGTCCTGGTGCTGCACAGGGCTACAGCAGACTGGCAAACGGCTTACGTTTAGTATGGTACATTACCATTATGTCCTACACGGAATATTTTAGGTTTGAAAAGACATCTAAAACAGTCATACATTACTTATTTTGAGGTCTATATTAAAGGGTCACCAAACAAAATTTATATAACTTTAACTTTAACATTTGCATACTTAATGGTACCCAGATTGTTTACTTACTTCCTTATCGCTTTGGGTTGATGCTTCACCCACGCCTTGGGTTGGTGCAAGAGACTTCTGGTCAACCTTGCTGGACAATAAATATACTATGGATTATGCAGGTATATGGCCAGTGTACAACATAGACCTGAGTGAGTGGTGTCACAATCCCCATGGAATGTGCTGTGAGGGTTGTTCAACACTAAAATGATGATTTTTTGTATTTTTCTCTGTGAAATGACAAAGTGTTTGGTCAAGGTTTCTTTCATAGAGTTGCTGGACAATAATTATACTATGTATTATGCAGTTGTATGGTCAGTGTACAGC
Source organism: Conchocele bisecta (assembly GCA_029237695.1). Lineage (NCBI taxonomy): Eukaryota > Metazoa > Mollusca > Bivalvia > Lucinida > Thyasiridae > Conchocele > Conchocele bisecta. Next base: position 6,572,703 of record CM055281.1, read on the forward strand.
ATGGACCAGAGTGAGTGGTGTCACCATCCCTATGGAATGTGCTGTGAGGGTTGTTCAACACTAAAATTATGATTTTTTTGTATTTTTTGTTTTACTCTGTCAAATGACAAAGTGTTTGATCAAGGTTTCTTTCATAGAGTTGCTGGACAATAATTATACTATGGATTATGCTGGTATATGGGCAGTGTACAACATAGACCTGAGTGAGTGGTGTCACAATCCCCATGGAATGTGCTGTGAGGGTTGTTCAACACTAAAATTATGATTTTTTGTATTTTTCTCTGTGAAATGACAAAGTGTTTGGTCAAGGTTTCTTTCATAGAGTTGCTGGACAATAATTATACTATGGATTATGCAGTTGTATGGTCAGTGTACAGCATGGACCAGAGTGAGTGGTGTCACCATCCCTATGGAATGTGCTGTGAGGGTTGTTCAACACTAAAATTATGATTTTTTGTATTTTACTCTGTCAAATGACAAAGTGTTTGATCAAGGTTTCTTTCATAGAGTTGCTGGACAATAATTATACTATGGATTATCCAGTTGTATGGTCAGTGTACAGATTGGACCAGAGTGAGTGGTGTCACCATCCCTATGGAATGTGCTGTGAGGGTTGTTCAACACTAAAATTATGATTTTTTGTATTTTACTCTGTCAAATGACAAAGTGTTTGATCAAGGTTTCTTTCATAGAGTTGCTGGACAATAATTATACTATGGATTATGCTGGTATATGGGCAGTGTACAACATAGACCTGATTGAGTGGTGTCACAATCCCCATGGAATGTGCTGTGAGGGTTGTTTAACACTAAAATGATGATTTTTTGTATTTTTCTCTGTGAAATGACAAAGTGTTTGGTCAAGGTTTCTTTCATAGAGTTGCTGGACAATAATTATACTATGGATTATGCAATTATATGGTCAGTGTACAGCATATACCTGAGTGAGTGGTGTCACAATCCCTATGGAATGTGCTGTGAGGGTTGTTCAACACTAAAATGATGATATTTTGTATTTTACTCTGTCAAATGACAAAGTGTTTGGTCCAGGTTTCTTTCATAGAGTTGCTGGACAATAAATATACTATGTATTATGCAGGTGTATGGTCAAGGTACACATAAAAGTGAGTGTGCAATGTACAGCATAAACCCCGGATGAGTGTGTCACAATCCCCATGGAATGTGCTATGAGGGTTGTTCAACACTAAAATTATGATTTTTTTGTATTTTACTCCGTCAAATGACAAAGTGTTTGCTCTAGGTTTCATTTAAAGAGTTGCTGAACAATAATTATACTATGGATTATGCAGGTATATGGTCAGTGTACAACATAGACCTGAGTGAGTGGTGTCACAATCCCCATGGAATGTGCTGTGAGGGTTGTTCAACACTAAAATGATGATTTTTTGTATTTTCCTCTGTGAAATGACAAAGTGTTTGGTCAAGGTTTATTTCATAAAGTTGCTGGACAATAATTATACCATGGATTATGCAGTTGTATGGTCAGTGTACATCATAGACCATAGTGAGTGATGTCACAATCCCTATGGAATGTTCTGTGAGGGTTGTTCAACACTAAAATTAGGATATTTTGTATTTTACTCTGTCAAATGACAAAGTGTTTGATCAAGGTTTCTTTCATAGAGTTGCTGGACAATAATTATACTATGGATTATGCAGTTATATGGTCAGTGTACAGCATAGATCTGAGTGAGTGGTGTCACAATCCCTATGGAATGTGCTGTGAGGGTTGTTCAACACTAAAATGATGATATTTTGTATTTTACTCCGTCAAATGACAAAGTGTTTGGTCCAGGTTTCTTTTATAGAGTTGCTGGACAATAAATATACTATGTATTATGCAGGTGTATGGTCAATGTACAGCATAAACCCGAGTGAGTGGTGTCACAATCCCCATGGAATGTGCTATGAGGGTTGTTCAACACTAAAATTATGATTTTTTGTATTTTACTCCGTCAAATGACAAAGTGTTTGCTCTAGGTTTCTTTTAAAGAGTTGCTGAACAATAATTATACTAAGGATTATGCAGGTATATGGTCAGTGTACAACATAGACATGAGTGAGTGGTGTCACAATCCCTATGGAATGTGCTGTGAGGGTTTTTCAACACTAAAATTATGATTTTTTGTATTTTTCTCTGTGAAATGACAAAGTGTTTGGTCCAGGTTTCTTTCATAGAGTTGCTGGACAATAAATATACTATGGATTATGCAGGTATATGGTCAGTGTACAACATAGACCTGAGTGAGTGGTGTCACAATCCCTATGGAATGTGCTGTGAGGGTTGTTCAACACTAAAATGATGATATTTTGTATTTTACTCTGTCAAATGACAAAGTGTTTGGTCCAGGTTTCTTTCATAGAGTTGCTGGACAATAAATATACTATGGATTATGCAGGTATATGGTCAGTGTACAACATAGACCTGAGTGAGTGGTGTCACAATCCCTATGGAATGTGCTGTGAGGGTTGTTCAACACTAAAATGATGATTTTTTGTATTTTACTCCGTCAAATGACAAACTGTTTGGTCAAGGTTTCTTTCATAGAGTTGCTGGACAATAATTATGGTATGGATTATGCAGGTATATGGTCAGTGTACAAGATAGACCTGAGTGAGTGGTGTCACAATCCTTATGGAATGTGCTATGAGGGTCGTTCAACTCCAAAATGATGATTTTTTGTATTTTACTCCGTCAAATGACAAAATGTTTGGTCACGGTATCTTTCATAGAGTTGCTGGACAATAATTATACAGGTGTATGCTCAGTTTACACCATAGACATGAGTGAGTGGTGTCAGAATCCCTATGGAATGTGCTGTGAGGGTTGTTCATCACTAAAATGATGTGTTTTTGTATTTTTATCTGCTAAATGACAAGTTGCTGGACAATGGACAATAAATATACTATGGATTATGCAGGTACATGGCCAGTGTACAAGATAGATATGAGTGAGTGGTGTCACAATCCCTATGGAATGTGCTGTGAGGGTTGTTCAACACTCAAATGATGATTTTTTGTATTTTACTCCATCAAATGACAAAGTGTTTGGTGAAGATTTCTTTCATAGAGTTGCTGGACAATAATTATTCTATGGATTATGCAGGTATATGGCCAGTGTACAACATACACATGAGTGAGTGGTGTCACAATCCCTATGGAATGTGCTGTGTGTGAGGGTTGTTCAACACTAAAATGATGTTTTTTTGTATTTTTCTCTGCAAAATGATAAAGTGTTTGATCAAGGTTTCTTTCATAGAGTTGCTGGACAATAATTATACTATGGAATATGCAGGTATATGGTCAGTGTACAGCATAGACATGAGTGAGTGGTGTCACAATACCTATGGAATGTGCTGTGAGGGTTGTTCAACACTAAAATGATGTGTTTTTGTATTTTTCTCTGCCAAATGACAAAGTGTTTGATCAAGGTTTCTTTCATAGAGTTGCTGGACAATAATTATACTATGGATTATGCAGGTATATGGTTAGTGTACAACATAGACATGAGTGAGTGGTGTCACAATCCCTATGGAATGTGCTGTGAGGGTCGTTCAACACACAATGACACCCCAATAAGAGTGTCAAGACGGGACAACTTTAACGGACAGAAAATTATATATGGCCTACGACCAACAACAAAATAGTAACTCGAACTAGTATATAACAATATTAACTATATAGCAGGTATGGTGTTTTCGTAAGTATGTACACTATAATATAATATACACCAATACAAGATTGTAATCGATACGGCGCTGAATTGCAGTGCAATGTGCAACGGCAACGACGCGAAAACAACGATGCAAGAAGCGAGAAGGCAAATTGAATGAATAAAACCGAGTAATCCGATCAGAAAGACCGATTCGGATACCTTCGGTTGCTGAGCCGCTTAGAAGATTGAGAAAAGTTTTTGAGATTGGAGGCTATATATCTGAAGTATTTTAGATTAGAGCCTATCTATCGGAAGGTTATCTATCGCTGGCTTGACTCCAGTCGACTTTTGTGACGCCTTTCAAACCGGAAGTATTCTTGCTTACTTTTGTCATGTCTCGCCGGTCCACGCCCTCCGCGAGATATCCTCGAAGGTATGTTTAAGCAACGGGCCCAGCAGCGACCATATAAACAGCGGCAAGGATGAAGAGACCCCGTATGACTATATAACCTAGTAGGTCATACGATGATTTCACCACAATATTGATTGATTGGAATGTTTGTAATGGCCGCATATCGCAGTAATTAATATTAGCGTGTACAGGATGCCATGTGGTAGTTCTAAAACAAAGCTGATTTATATCGTACAAATATTATTATATGAACAGTCAGTGTTATTTATAACCCAGTCCTAATCGCTCAAGGGTAGCGAAGCCTCTACCAGAAGAGTCGCGAAACCTCTAGCCGCGAACATTCAGGGTCGCGAAACCTCCGTCATCATTTTTGTCAATTTAATATACACAGTTCACTATACAGAGCAGAGCCAGAAATAATAAATTAATACACTTACTTGATTAGTGCTGCTAAGGTGTAGTACGTCTTTACAAGCTGGTAATAAAGTGATATATTGAAAGTGTCCGGAAGCGACAAGAAGCGTCAAGAAGCGTCAGGAAGCGACAAGAACATTATTTTTAAGTATTTAATAACAAATATTACAATAATAAAGATAATAATAATTATTGTAATTTAAATATTTTAGTAGATAGAAAAAGCGTCAGAAACTCGATTGATGCATACATTTTACTTAGTGTCACAGGGTCAGATATGTCTACATGTGGCTATATGGTAATTCAACATGCGCCCCTATTAATATATAACGTTCACTTTACGTTTATGTCACGTGAATCGTTACGTATTGTTCTTGTCGTCCATTTTGTTGCGTGTCTGTATTTAATTTGTCCACACATGTCATGTGTTACGTCTCGTTGTATATTTATTGCCCGTACTGTGACGTCATAACATGTATGTATGTTAATTGGATGTAGCCATGCATGGGTAAACTGTAATTCTCCGCGCATTAGCCATCAGCCGGTGATTCTACACCAAGACATCGAATAAAACTAATGACAGCCATAGTGCATTATTATAATATTTATTTACATACAATATTATACAATATATACGTTCGGTAAGTTAGCCGCCTTATATATAGCTATGGTAGATTTGAATTGCTTCATGCCTTTTCAGCGTTCCAGCATTTTACAACCTATTCCAGTGAAAACTACCGGTCTGCTACGGGTCTCACTGTTTAGCATTTGTATATTCCCGTAGATGGATGGCTGGTCTGCTAAGGGTCTCACTGTACTGCCTTGTCTCACTGTTCAGCTATTGTATTTCGCCCCAGATGGGTGGCCGGTCTGTTATGGGTCTCACTGTTATTGCTTTCTTTTCTTTCTTTAGCTTATATTTAACGGCGGCACTGGCTCTAGGACCTTGCATGCCGTCTCCCAAGATTGGGAGAAAGAACGGAGGTAGAGATATTTTGAGAGAAGCCGGTAATTCATATTTACAGAGCAACTACGAATTATCGGTACCCATTTACAGCTGGGTGAACTGGAGCAATGTGGATAAAGTGTATTGCTCAAGGACACAACGCACGCCGCTAGTCAGGCTCGAACACACGACCCTTGGATCCCACTGTTATTGCGCGTACATACCAGGCTTATAACAGGGGCGGCGGAAGCAATTGATTATTGGGGGGGCGAACTTTGTGAGGGCCCGAAGGGGCCGAATTCGCTAGGGGGGTCCGGGGGGTCCGGGGGGCTTCCCCCCCCCGGAAATTTTTTGAAATCCAAGTGGTATGAAACACAATTTCCTGCATTCTCAGCAATGTTTGAACAATCTTTGATTAAACTCCGTGGATGGACGGTTAGGCCGGATCGGCAGGTCCCAATTGCTCCTCTCTTAAATGAGTTGGCTCAGTCAGAGTCGGGTTCCCAGTAATCATGATTACACAAATATATTACAGTAAAAAATAATTTTTTTACAGAATTATTGGGGGGGCTACGCCCCCCCCAACCAAATTATTGGGGGGGGGGCGGACCGCCCCCCCCGTGCCCCCCCCCCGCTTCCGCCGCCCCCCCCCCCCTGCCCCCCCCCCCGCTTCCGCCGCCCCTGTATAAACATCTGTCCCGTTCCGTCCCGTCTAATGTAAATGATGTCCGTGTATTGTATATTCGTATTCATGTTACCCGGTCCACGAAAAAACCTGACTATTCGCAGTGGCCTAAATTTATCGCCTGCTTATACTCGTCTTTTATATTTTCAGGTCACCCATAATATATTGTAAATATATATACCAGGACTGAACCCACAGTATGGACTGTTTCTTTATCCTCCATACACCTGTGCCAAATGGCGTCCAACGTGATTTTGGTGACTAAAATGGGTGGCTGATTGGATCAACGTCAACACTACTCCGTCCAATTCGTCCGGGATTCATCGACAAACGAGAATTCCTTTACCGAATACATGGAAAATCCGCGGATAATAGAAATATAGAGCTATGTTTATAAATAAACAATGCATTGTTGACTTTATTATTTGTGCACAAAACCGGTTCGCGTTATCGTCATGACTGAACGTACGGCTACCTAGTGGGAAACCGAGGTATCGAAGCGGCTTCGCTCATGCGATTTGAGCGCAGTGATCTACTGATCTACCGTCTCGTCTTGGGACAGTATAAACTGTGTCATCGTTCGTAGGCTGTGCGTGACGCAGTTGTGTTTATGTGGAAATTTCTACTTAAAACCGCAGCAAAAGAGAGATAACTAGTGCCTTACAACCTACTCCCGGGAGTTACTTCCCTTAGGTCACCGCCAGGTGGCACCCCTAGCTACGTACTAGTTGGACATGCGTAGACCGTCCGATAGCCTTCTTGATTTGCTGCGTGTCAAAGCTGGACGTATTCTTCGGAGCTCCGACGAATGCATCAACTTTCGGACCGTATCTGCGATTGAGAAACATCACAGTTCATACTACTTATACGACGATATATATATTGTTGTTTGGTGTCCTAACTGATTCTAATGTGAAAATATTGGGTGATACACTAAGCGCCATTTTGTCAGGGCTTGCACGTGCCCTAATTATCGGCCTTTTTTTCCCGTCTAGGTTGACGAACAATTAGTGTATTTTTTCACGTGTCTTATATTTGTTTATGTCGACTTCCACATTATATGGCATATAATGCGGTTGTCTCCCCTAATTTAGAATCTCACTGCAGCTTGCTAGGCACTTAGGTGGGTGGTATATCATTGTCACTTGTACATGACGTGTATTATAGTTTGACCACCGTCTCACTATATAGCTTATCTTTCTAGATTGTCACGAGTACGTTATGTCTACGTCGTCTGGGCAGACGACTGGCGCGTGCGGTCACCGTAAGGGACGGTACGACACCCACGAACTTTGTCTCCGCTGCTCAAAGTGTTCGCTTGACAATAAGTGCGCCGTTTGCGAGCTGTGGTCCGAAGATACCTGGGCGTCATCTCTTCGGGCCAGTTCCTACTCGTCTAAGAGGACTACGACGAAACGGCCTCGATCCACTTCGTGCACGCGTGGTTCGAATAAGAAACAGCAGGTTGTATCTGTTAATTCTTATGGGAAATTCCCCCCTAAGGTCGATGACTCACATAAGGAGCAAGGGGGGGGGGGGGGGGGGCTACACATGGATCCCTCATTGCCCCGAGTCACCTTAGGAGGGTCAGGTTCAGCCCCTTCGCCCGTGACGGACCCCGTATCGCGATCTTACTCTACACTTAGTGTAGATAGTTTACCACGGCACGTTCTGATTCAGGAACTAGGGACGTCACTCGAGACCCGGCTGGCCCTGACCCTGCCCCTAACCTTTCATCCTGCAAGGATGACTCGGCGCTGCCAGTTGAGATCACTTATGGGAGGGGCCCTCCACCCGAAGACGTGGTGGGGCGCCCTCCCGAGCCGAGGGGGCGGAAGGGTCGGTAGCGGCACCTAGTGCACACGAGCTATGCTCATCGGACCACTAGGGTCCGACGTGTTGTGCCCTTTGAATCGTTGGGAGGTATCCCAACTTGTTGGTATACAGACACAGCCGACCAAGATGGCCACTACTAGTGGACGACACACGCCCAATTTTTGCGCGGGTGCGGACTTAGCCGTTTTACGGCCGAATGCCGCCCACGAAAACGGCAGGTACCACGCCTCACCGCGTGACGCTGCTGAGGGTATGCATCGGGCACCGGTGTATCTAGGTAACACAGGTACCTCCTCTGGAGACGCTGTGTTACAACCCAGACCGGATACCGGACAGTTGGTAGATCGAGTCGGCAGGTACCACGTACAGTTACGTGACGCTGCCGATTCTCGGACACCGGACACCGTTCGCCGTGCACACGACACGGATATAGTTGGGAGCGGTAGTTCTTGTAACGGGCTTGTACGTGACGCTACAGACTACCTAACGATGTACACCGGACATACGTCAGGTGACGGCAGGTACCACGTACTACCACGTGACGCTGCTGTACACCGGACACAGGATACCGTCACCCAGGCACCACGTGCCTCCACGTGACGCTGTTAGCCACTGGTCGCCAGTCACCGGACATGTCAGGGACAGCAGGTACCACGTTCCGCTACGTGATGCTGCTGGGTTCAGGCCACCATATACCGAACATTCGGTTGGTGCTGGCCTTTACCACGGGCACCCATCTCAGACTCTTAGAGTGAGCCAGGGACGCGATTGGGTTGACCATGACCAGTATGGTTTGGTTTCACACTAGTAGACCCTCTAGGGATCAGCTTGATGCTCCCCCATGTGGAGATCACACTTCCCGTAAAAAGAAACATCAGATTTCCTTCAGCCACGCAGCTTCGTCTGCTCCTGGCCCGGGTCCCTCGGATCCCAAGAGGGCATGTGAGGACCCTCAGGGCTCTTCTGTTTCACATGTCCCCCCAGCTCCCTGTAAGGCTGACCCTCGAATGTGTGCTGCACCACTCAGTGCAACCGGGACATGGAGCTTGTCTCCAATACGTCCTCTGAGTCAGCGGACTCAGCTTCGGGGGATTCTGGGGACGAGGCGGTTTCATCCCCTTTGGGAGAGGTGACACAGGGTCATCCGCCGCCGATTCTCAAGTACAAGATGACACCCTTTGCTTGCAGCGGGCTATGAATGAGGTGTACCGGCTACTGCCTAATGACCTCTGCCCGGAGGGTAGCCTTCCGGCACCTCGTACTTCAACGCTAAGGAGCACCTTGGAATGTATGGAAGAACCTGTAGAGTTCCGGCAGGAATTCCGGGTGCTCCCACATTCCGTGTGCGTTAAGAGCGTGTTTCACTACCTACAGAGTCCCTCTTTGGTGGCCGAGTTCCTGACGTCCTTAAGCAGGATCGTCAAGAACATGAGCAGCTAGCACTGCTTAGGAACTTGGCTCCCGCGGCGCCAAAGTTCAAAAAGCAGAAGGAAGTGGCAGCCCCTGCATCCCAGAAGAAGCCTTCTGGTGGCAGGATCAGGAAGCAGAAGGTTCGCAAGGCAGAATACTTCATTCCTTCCAACGCTCCTACCAACACAGCTCGCGGTCGCGGCTCGTTTGGTCGTGGGTCAGCTTACTCTCGAGGCTCTTCGCAGTTTCGGGGTCGTGGTGCTACCAGATAGCGTTGTGCCACTTCCCACACTGCCCCCTCCACTCGCGTGCCGGTGGGGGGAAGACTGGCCTACTTTGTGGAGGAATGGGAAGGCATTACAGACGACACGTACGTGTTGTCAATAATAAAAAACGGATATACTATACCGTTCATTACGCCTCCCTGCTTCACTCCAAGGCCAGTCCATTTTCCAATAAAGGACGAAACCCTCGCTCCTATTCTACTTCAGATAATAGAATAATTATTGGAAAAGAGGGCAGTGGAGGAGGTGAGAGACCACTCTTCACCGGGGTTTTACAGCCGTCTTTTTCGTGTTCGGAAAAAGAATGGCAAGTACAGACCGGTGATAGACCTATCTCCGCTGAACAAAGTGATTCAGCTGGAACACTTCAAAATGGAAACCCAAAGGTCAGTTCGCAATATCATTGTGAACGGAACCTGGACAGTTTCCATCGATCTCCAGGACGCATATCTGCATGTTCCCCGTCGTGCAGGAAATACCTGAGTGTTTCAGTTCCGTACCCTTCCATGTGGCTTGTCAACAGCGCCAATGGTGTTCACGCGGCTGATGAAAGTCGTAGAGGCTTTCTTTTATCAGGCGGCAGGGGCCAAGTCTAGTCCAGTATATAGACGACTGGCTGGTCCATCACCCCTCACGGGAAGTTCTCATACATCACCTGTCACAGGTTTGGACTATAGTAACCCGTCTGGGTTTACTGCCCAACCTGGAGAAATCAGAACTAGTACCGAGGTTCGATTTCATAGGGATGTACTTCCTGTCAGATCTTGGCATCGTGAGGGTACCATCAGACAGAACATGCAACCTTGTTGCACTCCTGTCAGAGTTTGCAAGAAAAAACTGGCACCACCGCGAGAACTTTTCTTTCACTCCTGGGGTCCCTCAACGCGGCAGCGGATTTTGTCGAAATGGGCAGGTTACACCTTCGCCCATTGCAGTTAATTCTGCTCTCCCAGTGGAGATCGCAAACACAACCGCTGCATGCCGAGATCAGCCTGGGCCACGTCTTTCATCACCACATTCGTTGGTGGCTGATACCCAAGCGGTTCACTCGAGGCGTGCCTATTCACGACCCCGAACCCCAGTTCCACCTATATACAGCCTCCAGTCTGCACGGATGGGGAGCTCATCTGGAACCACTTGGAAAGACCTGCCAGGGGACTTGGTCTCACAACCAGTCTCAATCTTATATCAATGTGTTGGAGATGAAGGCAGTTTCGTTGACTCTGGCAAACCTGCTTCCCCTGATAAAGGGGAAATGTGTATTGGTGGCGACGGACAACTCGACCGTCGTCTCATACATACGCAAGCAGGGGGTACCCACTCTCTGTCCATGTTCAGAGAGACATGGGATCTGCTGACATTTTGCCAGGAAAAAGGCATCTCTCTCAGAGTTCGCCACATTCCTGACAAATTGAACGTCATAGCGGACAGGCTATCCCGCGGGACACCAATTCCCACAGAGTGGGAAATCAATCCGCTGATAACGCAGAGCTTGTTCAACCTGTGGGGCACTCCATATATGGATCTGTTCTCCACAAGGTACAACAACAAACTCCCGGCTTCGTGTCTCCTGTGCCAGATCACAGAGCAGTGGACGCGTTCTCGATGGAATGGGAGAACCTGTTCATGTACGCCTTCCCACTACCGAGGCTGTTACAACAGGTTCTCTGGAAGGTCAGGGCATCGAATGCTCGGGTCATTCTGATAGTCCCCAATTGGCCACAGATGTCGTGGTTCAACGACCTTCTCGATCTGCTGGTAGACTATCCCAGCTCCATTCCGTCAATGCCAAGGTTGTTAGCTCAGAATAACTTGTCGCACAGCAATCCAGACATATTCCACCTTCACAGTTGGATGTTGTCAAGGAATCCATTAGAAAAGGAAAATTTTCTTCGAAAGTTGCCCAGTACGTCTCCACAGCTAGGCGTAATTCCACCAACAAGGTGTATCAGGCAAGATGGAAAATTTTCACGGATTGGTGTGGTGCGCGATCATGCAATCCACTCAATCCCTCTATTCCACTCATAGCGGAATTTTTCACCTTTCTGTATGAATCCCGGTATCTTTGTCCAATGACCATTAACGGTTATAGGGCAATGCTGTCTAATACCTTACGATTTAGACAGAACTGCGACATAGGCACTAACCATGTCTTGTCTGATTTAATTCGCAGTTTTCAGTTACGAAACCCGATAACGAACTCACTTACACCAAGATGGAACTTATCATTGGTCCTTCTGGCCTTAACAAAGTCTCCATATGAACCATTGTCAGGAGCTACTTTGTTAAATGTGTCTATCAAAACGGCCTTCCTGCTATCAATGGCCTCGTCCAGAAGAGTCAGTGAGATTCATGCATTATCGGTGGAAGAGGGCCATATTCGCTTTAATCAAAATGATGGTTCAGTTACCCTCCTTCCTCATTTTGGCTTTCTGGCTAAAAACCAGTTTCCGTCTATGACCCCATCAGCTATCCATATTCCTTGCCTCACTTCAATAGTTGGTCCGCAGGATAAGGATAGTTTACTGTGCCCAGTTCGATCATTGCTGTTCTATCTGAGGGTAGTACAAAATAAAAAGGGGGGGGGGGTCGGAAATGCCTGTTTATACCATCCGTGGGCAATCAGGACGTTTCAAAGGACTCGGTTTCGATATGGATCAAGCTATGTATTGCTAGATCGTATCAGGAGCTAACCAATAGAGGTCTATCATTCATGAAGATTAAAGCTCATGAGGTTAGAGCGATCTCGTCTTCTCTCGCTTTCTCTCGGAATGTTCCTCTACCGGATATAATGAGAGCTGCCTATTGGCATTCTCACACAACCTTTTCTAACTTTTACCTTCGATCACTGTCTAGACAGATGGACGAGGTATTAGCTCTGTGACCACTGATAGCAGCACAGAACGTGGTCAAGTAGAAGGTTTTCGCTCAGTAGGAACAGAGAGCTTGGATGTTGTACAGTATTACTTGTTTTGTTACATACACCGCTAGTGTCTATCATCTGTTCGACGGTTGTCGGCATTCTTACTCGTGACTACGGAAAGTATCCTATGGTCGCGGTAGTCTTATTGTAATACACTCATTTAGGTATATCTTACCATTTTTGTACACCATCTACCAAGCGTCTAGCAGGTTGCATTCTAAACTGTCCCCCTGACTAGTTTTCATAGAACGCCTATATTCTCGTGAATAGTTTCTGGCGTTCTATATTTACAATCAGTCCACGGGCCGAATGGGGTTCGCTGCGGGAACTTCGTAAAATGAAAGTGTGCCAATACCAATAATCTATATGTTCGTTCAATATTTAAACATGCTAGCACCTGTAAACATTCGATAGGTTATATTAAAATAATAATACGCATGTAATTCGCAAAAAATAGCTTCCCTATGAAATTTAGTTTAAATAGATTTCCCGTATGGAGCCTCATTTAGAACGTCTCGTACACATAGAGTCAATATTTGAACCTTTTTATTAAGAGCCATAGTGTCATGTGTCCAATTTTTATTTATTTTTAATGTAATATACCAACCATTAACAAATTTAAGTTTAAAAAGTAAGCTATTTATTGTATAATACGATTTTATTTACATGTGTGACGTCATCCCATATTCCATGTTAATTGTGGTTAATTATAGTTACGCTATAAAAAGTAATTCCGAAAATAAAATCTTTTAAAATGTAGATCCGTTTGATATATCCACAATTCGATCAACTAATAACATACATGTATAATATAAGGAAGTGAGTTTTGTTATTATCTATTTGTTGTTTGCTTTATTTCATTTTACCTGCCAAACGCGTAATAATACACTGATTTGTCATATCGACGATTACGAGATTGAATATATATTACACTGTTCAAAGATACTTCTTTGCTGTCTTCATTGTTGATAATATCTAAATACGCACATAGAGACATGTTGTTTGCCTCCTGTTGTTCTCAACGATTTATGAAAGGTACAGACGTACATTTCTGCAAATTTCCTAAAGTTGAGAGGAAAATTCGGCAACATGCAACTCCAAGACGCATTGACCTACATAACGTCATAAGTCGTAAGACGTAACGAGAACTGGGTGCCAGCCGATCTAAATTTACAGCGACAGTTTCAGGTAGGAATTATTTCTTTATTACTGTTGGCCAATATTTGAATCGTGCTGACTTCGACAGCACTTTTAACAATCATTAATGTGTCAAAAAATACACACTTTATTGAACAGTTTTGCTCTGAACATGTGCCGAGTCATTGGTTTTCGTGACCAATTTTGTTTCCACAATTGTTGTTTAAATAATTTATGGTGCATCTCGGACTCTGTGTGTTTGTGGTAGACATAGCACTATGGCTTTACTACCGTATAGCAAAGTAAATAATAAATGATAAAAGTCAGATAATGAAAAATAGAAGTTAAACATGATAAATATAATAGAGACATGGAATGTTAGTCTATACATGTTCGTGGCACCTCGATACGATACTCGTAGATTCACATTGAATATATGTTTTCAGTCCAACAATTGTCAATTCAATAATAAAAAATATTTTTTTTCAACTCCCATTGACATTGTTAATGTCATTATTGTCTATTTAGGCTTTTAGCCACTTTAAACAAAAGAAAAAAAAGACTAGGTACTTTCCCCCCCCCCCCCCCCCACCCCACCCCCCAGAAAGTCAAATATGTTTAGAAAACTGTAACAACAGTGATGAAATACGTAAAAAGTCGAGGTGTGCGAATCCAGGTACACTAAGCATTTGCACAGCGGTGACTTTCCCCCCGAAATATCGTGAATATAGGCCGGTGCAGTATTTCTATTAAGTAAGTGTACCCGGCTTCGCACCGTGTATGTGGCTTTGCACACACCACTATTTTACATGTCTGATTATTCATGTTGTTTTCTTAAGACAAGTGTTTTCAGAAAGTCACGTGTTTACACGATTTAGAAAACTATAACAACAGTGATCAAACAATTAAACAAATTGAAGTGGAGTATTTCTATTATGTATTGGGTGGGCTTCCTAAAATTTATTTGTACACAATGTTCCCATGTTTGATCTGGGGTAGTGATGAGGGACTTCTTTGCTTCATTGGGGTGACCTCACGAAATATGGGCGGGGGTGGAAACTGTATGTTTGGTGAGATTACAATTGTGTCTGTTATTTCTGCTCGCCAAATAATAAAATAATTTTCGTGAAAATGTCCATATTCAGTCTAAATTCCCTGAACATTCAAGGCAGTTCTTAGCCGAGATAATCACGGCTAAGCGGATGGCTTTTACTATTTCATCTGTCGTCTATTTTCTGTATCCGCCTATCGGCGACCCATCCAAATTTGGTCAAAATATCAGTCCATTTTGTCCTTGTCCGCGAATAAAATGATAATCAATGTCGGTACATTTGCCATATTTGTATGTGTATTATTGGTTTTTGAAGCTTTTTTTAACAGGTCTGTTGTTGATCTATTAATTTAGTAAGCAGGACCACTAATCATTTTGACCATGTTCTGAATAACTTTTTACCAAACTATCGGAATGGGATAAAATTGTGACTTAGTATACCGTTAATCAGCTGATTTATTCCAAAATCAACATAATTTATTCTGACGTAAACTGGGCAAAATATTACGTGAATTGTGCATTAGCCGGTGCGCAGAATTAGCCGAAATGATATTTTTTATATGCAGATACATCATGTACATGTACAGATATGTATGTCTCATTATTATTGAATCATGTTATTGTAGTTGCAAACAATAACTCTTGCAATCTACTCCTGTACCGTCTGTAGCAGAGTTGCTATTCAATTCATACATGTAGGCTTCCTCTACATAATAGCTAATCAGATCTGATTGACACTTTAGTTGTTAATTGCGACACAATTTGTATATTTTCCATCTGAAAAAAAATGTTATAAAAGTAATACATATGAATCACGATTTGCCTGGTTTGGCCCTCAGGTACGTTTTTATCTTTGGCTCTTTCTGTCACCTGAGAGTTTAATTGGGATATTGCCATTATAAAAAGTAGTAAGATTATTACTGATCCTACTGCTTTTGGGAGGGTGTGATTCTGGTGTGACGAGGACCTGGCATCAGATCAGGAGCATCCTGATTTCAGGGCTGAGTATATAGTTCTTTTATTGTAAATATTCATTTCTGATTTTAGGATTCCCCCCCCCATTCCCCCCCCCCCCATATGTACTTGAACATGTATACGTACTTGTACAGGTAATATATTGGAGTTAGTACTAAACCCATTGACCCGGCCTTAAATGACCGTAGCTGTTGATAGGCATTTAAACCCCAACAAACAAACAAATGATACATGTAGATTTCCTCTACAGAATAGCTAATCAGATCTGATTTACACTTTAGTTGTTAATTGTGACCTAATTTGTATATTTTCCGTCTGAAAAAAAAGTAATACAAAACTTTACGTGGGTGGTGGTCGGGAGAACGAGTAAATTAACTATCACTATTTGCCTAGTTTGACCCTCCGGTACATTTTTATCTTTGGCTCTTTTGTTACCTGGGAGTTGAATTGGTTTATTTCCCATTATAAAACTAGTAAGATTATTACTGATCCTCCTGCTTTTGGGAGGGGCCAAGTGATTCTGGTGTGGCGAGGACCTGGCATCAGATCAGGATTATTCTGATTTAAGCGCTGAATAATAGTTTTGTTATTGTAAATATTCAGTTACTGATTTTTATTTTGGGTCATTTTCATGTACATGTACTTGAAAATGTACATGACTTGTACAGGTAATATGGGATTTAGTACTAAACCCATTGACCCGGCCTTAAATGATCTTAGCTGTTGATAGGCCGTTAAACCACAACAAACAAAACTTTACATGTTCAATTTGGCTGCCGTTGACTGGGTCATTTGTTGAATTCAGCTTACATTTACTTTATCAGGTCATTTACATATCTGCGTACATTGTATGTAAGTTTCTGTCATATTTACTGGAATATGTTATTTTCATAATGTTAACAATAATTTTAATCAAAAATATTTCACAATTAAACATAGAGTTCCACATGCCAGGTTATAATATTGGGAGACATATTTGTTTTGTCCATTCTTTAGCTATAACATTTGTCAGGCAAAATAAACATTCATTCACCATTACCCGACGTATTAATTGGCATTATTTTTCTTTTTATATGAAACGTGAATTTCGTCACTGATATCAGGGGCGATAACCGTGTTTCCATCAAAGGTTAATGGAAACTATTTTCTCTCTACTTATTTTTTTTATGTGCAATGATCGTACTTTGTAATGTGTCGATAACAATATTTGTTCGGGTGACACATTTAATTGGTATAAATAATTTAAAAATGTCATGTCTCATTTGCATATCAAAATAGCCTGATACCACCGCGAGTCACTATCAGTAAAATCAAGATTAATAAATGATTATATCTGTATTGTGGGCCGGCACTCGTAATTTTTAAAACTGGCGGAATACATGTACCGTAGTTACACAATTATACACTTATTTAATTCGTATACACAAACTGTTATGCCTACTAGATGGGACCACAGGTTGAAGTAACGGACCGAGGTCTATAAATACATTAAATATGCCTAAAAGCATCCATAAACGAAAAAAGAAGAAGCATATACATATATATACCTCGGTCCGTTACTTCAACCTGTGGATGGGACCCCAACTTTAACTGCTACATGTATGTAATTTGCGAATCCGATCTCTAATTCACTACTCTGCAGAGGAGGACTATGAATGGAAACGTAACTCTGCTACGGACAGTACAGTTGTAGATTTCAAGAGTTACTGTTCACAACTATGAACAATGTGGCTTACTCGCCTACCACATTTATCCAAGTGTTGTGAGTTTGATGCCCGGGTGGGATGTAGATCTCTAAGCACTGTTTCATGTTGGAAAGTTGCGGAGTCATTTGCTGAGAAATGGTTCAAGAGTTACTGTTCACAGATCTTAGCCATCTGGATTATTCGTCGAGCCTCTTCACCTTCACCCTGCAGTCGAGGCAGACACCAGCAGGGCTATTGAGATTTTATATGAGCGGTCCCAGAAGAAGCAGATACGGCGGAAATTGGTTCTCATTCTGCTGTTGAAGGACAAAGGCCACCAGAAGAATCGCTGCCCGAAGACACTACTCCACCTGGGCAACAAGTTGCCAAACATTCGCGAAATGGGAACTGATCCAGTTCCTGACCTACACCAAGCAAAATATAGTGTCGCCATGACAGACTGTCATCACCTTAAGATCAGGGACATCTGAAAATATAACCCTCGAGGAACAGCTTGAGACAAGTTCAGTTACAAAAAATTAACCATTTAATCGGAGTACCATCGGAGTACCATCCATGCCAGCGGCAGTGTTTGTGTGGTTCTTATCTCTGATTTCTGCTCTAATCAACTTGTTGAAAGGATGTGTTCAGAAGACATGTTACTCCTTGTGTTGATGGAATTGAGAATGAATCTTATTCGCACAAATCTGACTCATGCAGTTTTAAGATTGGTCAATTTTTTTTCGATCGGTGACTCATTCTTGTGGTGGACAGAATCTGTACTTTTCTGATTATGTGACACTCGAAGGACTAGATATTGAAATGGTCAGAAATATATTTACTATGCTTTTACACATATGTGGCTGTGACCACAGGTTGAAGTAACGGACCATGGCCTATACATACATTACATATATACATTAAATATACCTAAAAGCATCAATAAGTGAGAGAAAAATAAGCTAAACAAAATGTATTTACTCCATGTGTGATATAAGGGAGTAAATAATTTTGTTAGCCTATTTTCTTTCACTTATTGATGCTTTTAGGTATAATTTATTTATAGGTCTTGGTCCGTTACTTTAACCGGTGCCTGTGACTGGATAATGCGGTTTATGGGATTTGTGGCCAGTGTAGCTCCTGATCAAATAGTACACTCCTGTAGCCTGATAATGATGTGGCTTGTTAGAAGCATGATGGAGGTTTCATTGATGCAATGGTGAACAGTGCATATTCTGTGCGGATATGTGTATCTACACTGGACGCAAAACCCATAAGCCCCATTTCTCCAGTCACAGACACATATTTGAGCAAATTTAAATATCCTACCACCAACCTAGAGTGATTAGCATTTAAGTTATTGCAGTCAATCTTTGATTCATAAATTTCCGTTTAACATCCACAGTCTATAAAGTCTGTATTTGGTTGGTTTCATATGGTTCCGGTTATCTTCGCAATAAAGGATTTTAATAGAAACATCCAGATAGATTTGTGCTATTATCATGATTATAATTGAAATCAATGCCCAATGGTCAAACTTGTAACAAATTACATGTGTACAATAAATTTCGACTTCGAAATTTGACTTCGAATGAAATGGTGCAATTGGTTGATATTGGTCATTTGCAGTGCATGATGTGAGAAACAACATACTGAGGCATCATCTGTAACACAGTGCCTTCAATCATGATTCATACCCAGGCATACAAAGTATGTCGAGGTGTATATAGTTTTTGTATTTTCGTCCATCCGTAAGATTTGTGTTCAAGGTTTTTGGTACCCATTATATCTGCAACCGTAAGTCGCATTGAGTTGAATCTTCAGATACTTCTTTATCGGTATCCATATTTTTATACTGTAGCCCACCGATGTGGCTTTCCTGCACAAGGTCAAATTACTTAAAGTTTTGAAATATTTGCGTCATACATGTCAATGTTTTTAAGAACACAATGTCTCTGCAACCGCAAGTCGGGTTGACTTGAGACTTCATATATATACTTCTTTATGCGTGGGTGGCAGGTGGGAGTACGCGATGGGTAATTTAACGATCGGGGTTCATCCTTACCGGAATCCCGACTGGAGACCTGGTTTGGCCCTCACATACGTCTTTGGCATTTTGTATGTGACAGTTGAATCTGGTTATACCCCTTATGCGAGTATTACGATATTCGTAATGCTATTTTAGGGGAAGGGGCTAAGTGACTTTGGTGTGGTATGGACCTGGCACCAGGTCGGGTTATTCTAATTTCAAGGCTGAATATATTTGTTCTCGAATTGTGTTAAATGTTTTCAAATATTAGCATTAAAGTTTTAAGTACTCAATTTATCTGCAACTGTATGTTGAATTGACTGAAAAATTACTTCTTTATCAACAGCCACATTTTCATTCTATATCTCACCTATGCGGCTTTCATGCCAAAGGTCAAGGCCAAATGACTTGGCGGCGGCCGGGGTATATGTCAGACCCCGCTCACTTGCTCTAGTCCTTAAAAGCAAGAATAACACCTCTTAACATACTGATTTCTTTTGTTTCTTTCGCATACTGATTTTGTCTCCAGAGCATAACTTGAATTCCTTTTTGTATATTTATCACAACTCTTGCCTCACTAATATTCCCTTTGTTTTTTCACCCATTGATTTTGTATTCTGGCACATGACGGTATTTCAAATTTGACCAAATATGGTCCTGATATATATCAAATCGAAGGTATCGTGGAGACACTCTGGATACTTTTTTGTCAAAATCGGATGATACATCATACAGATCCAAGATGGCCGCCGACAGGTCATCATTTAATTATATATTTTGTCTTCTTCTCATGTACCGTTTGGCCGACACTGGTCAGACTTCACAGTTGTGGTGCGTGGGTGAAGCATTTTCATATTTGTTAAAATGGAGGTTGTCACATAATCCAAAATGCCCGTCGTAGAAAATTTGGTAAACTTTTTAAAAAAATCATATCAACCATGTTAATTTTACATTATTATTCTTTTTATATCAAGCTTGATTTGCCACGTTAATATCAAGGGTGATAACACTGACTCCTTAAAATGTTAATGGAAACAACTATTTATTCTCTCTATTTATCTTTTGATGTGCATGATCATATTTTGTAACAAGTCGATACAAATATTTATTCAGGTGACACATTCAGTTGATATAAATAATTGAAAAATGACCTGCCTCATTTACAATCAAAATAGCACGATGATACAACCTATCAGTAAACTTAAGATTACTAAGTGAATATTTCTGTGCAGCGGGCACTCATAATTTTTAAAACTGTTGGAATAGTTACACAATTATACTTATTTAATATTTTAATTCCTATAAAGAACACTTTGTGCCAAACAGATGGGACCCCAACTTCAAATCATGATTTGCAACTTTGCTGAAGGATGTCTGGCACCCAGTCATTAAGTGCAAAGGCACGACACTTGTCTTATCAGCTCATTCACAAACACCACATCATACAAAACACTTGTCACATGGATTCGTTAGTGGATGTGCAGTACAAAGTCCAGTAACATGGTGTGTAATGGGTGCGATTGCATCCCGTAACATTTGGTCAGGTGTGTATTTTTTTACTTTAACTTACGTTTTCTGGGGGAAATAACTACCTTGTGTACTTGTGTGTGTGTAATATTTCTCGGACTTTTTCAAGGCAATGGTTTCTGTTTCGATGTAATGTAATTTGTATGACCTTTCATCAATTTCACTCACAAGTTCATATTGGTGCTTGTAGGAGTATTTGATATCCAGTATACCTTTTCCATGGCTTTCACATTCTGTAAAACCGTCTGGAGTTTCGACAATGAAATGGAGAAATGCCAAACATTTGCATGTGTCTGAATGTGGATTATTTCTGGCACTCATATCTTTAGCTTATAACGTGGTTCAAATTGTACTGCGTAAATTTTATCGAATTTAAGATTGAATATTTCATGACTTTCTTCAAAACGCCAGTTTTAGAAGTTGATGGTTTTAGGATTTTTATATCATGCACTGCAGTGCCGGTGATAAGTCGCTAGGTGGCGTTGCCAAGTCGGACTGTTGTACTGTGCGCACTCGCCGAAACAAACCGCCAGTGGACGGGTTACACTATATTTGCAATGTATGTCCCTGGGTAAGTTTATAGATCGCGTCTCAGTCAGCGTGCGACTAGATGCCGTTTTGTTTTGTTAGGGGAAAGTACTAAAATTGGGAAAACATATGAAAACTGATGGCAAGACAGTGCGTCCTCCCAGCCCGCGCAATATTTAAAATTGCGCCATGTCAATTAAAGGTGGTGCAGGATGTTGAATGTAATATCTTTATAATGGAAAGACAGAGTTTAATGAAACATAACGCAGTAAATGCTTAACAGGTTGCCAATTAGTATCCCCTCGCCGATATACAAGAGGGGGTATATCGTTAGTCCATGTACGTGCGTACGTACGCTAGTAACACCTTTCATTTTTCAATAACTCGTGAACTGCTTCATCGATTTTGATATTATTTGACCATAATGTGTGTCTAGGGATGGAGCCTGGTTTAGCACATGACCCACGTCCGACTGCTCAAGGTCACAGAGTAATTTTTTTCTTTTTTATTATCAAGACTGCCAGCGAGGGGATTAGCTTCTTGCATTATTATATAGTTTGCTTTAATCTAACACTTTTCTGGTTTTGACGAATAATTGGTTACTATGGATGTGAATACAAATATAAAGAACGTGAATGTAAGAATAAAACGGTACTCGATTCTTCATGACAGTTGTAGGTTATCGTAAAGAACTTCTAGAGCACCCATAAAACACCTATGTCACTTCTATGATGTGCTACATATCATCGAAATCCGTCCGTTTGCTTGGAACAGTTTCAAGAAAATCTACTGTAAAAATGACGTCACAGAATATGTCACGTCGGAAAATCAGGTTCGGAAACCACGTGATCCAATACCTTGATATCTACAACTTTACATGCTACTTGCAAACATGTAGTTGGCCTTAATAATAATAACATACACTCGAAGCGTTCTTTTATAACATGGTCATTCATGTTATATTTTTTCTTGTTTATAAGACGCTTAGTGTGAGAGACTATATATATATAATATATATTACTCCGTGCCTCGGAATGCTGAGATGTACTGTTGATGAGAATCGGAAGCATCTCGGAACTACCGTACTGGTGAGTTTGACACCCAACAAGTTCTGAAGAGGTTTCTTTTAACCTCCCACCAGTCTGACAAATTCTGATGGCATAATGTAATATGGAATGAATGAAGTAGAAAATAATTGTTTAAGTAAAATATATTTCTACGAATGAAATTCCATATTACATTAGGGAGGCCCACCTCCCACCCCGCTTGAATGGGCTTTGACACACAGCTTGTTCGAGATGGCTATCGGACGGTCTGCGCATGTCCAACTAGGTAGCTAGGGGTGCCACCTGGCGATGGCCTAAGGGAAGTAACTCCCGGGAGTAGGTTGTAAGGCACTAGTTATCTCTCTTTTGCTGCGGTTTTAAGACCAGTAGATCTATATGGCATAATGTAATATGGAATTTCATTCGTAGAAATATATTTTACCTAAAAAAATTATTGTTTATTCTGTGAAGTGTTGCGTGTAAGTTGCATGTGATATTGAGTAGCAACTTGTGAATGTTCATATTCGGGATATTTTCGCGGCGGTTTTGCATGTATACGTTGGAAAACATGTCGGTGGCTCATGCGATCTTCGCCTGTGTACATGGTGTACATGCTGTACATGTGTGTGCATGGACAATGTAGCTTGAGTAAGCGATCGCGTATTTTCAGCTTGTATTAGCGAAAGCTGATATGAGCTAGTAGGTTGTTGCCACTTTTCGTCCGTTCATCCGTTATCTGTCTACGTCCGTTCTTCGTTCATACGTTGTTTCCGAGTGATATAAATGCACAGTGTTATTTTTTTTCTGGTATGATTACCTGTAAACGGGGTGTATTAGATCAATTCCTGTTTTCGCTATTGGTTTGGAAATGTCGTCTGCAATTTTTGAAGCTAAAACTTTGGAAAATTGTATTTTCAACGTGATTTACTTTAGGTGATTGTTTTCTTACACATTTCGATCAAATTTGGTATATGGTATTCTAAATATGTTTTCATTCGACTAGACTGATACACACATATTTCTCGTGTGATTTCAGGTGAGCGACATCAGTTCAGTTGCTGTATTGTAACTGATAAGTAAATTACATAGCGTACATATTTGTTTACGTTTGTCCAGCGTACATTTGCTAAACATTGCTTGGTCGCAAAGTACAACTGCTGAATAGACAGCGAGACACACACATTTCAGTGCATATACACTATAGTGAGCAGTGTTTGTGTTGATTGTTGTATTCGGTGTGATGTTTATTGAATGACGTGTTACATGCATGTACATGGTGTTGGTGTTTTTTTACGTACTGATCAATACTCAGCTGAATTAGGTGCATACGACATATATGCATATATAGATGTGAGTTGCCTATCGCAATAGCTTATATTGTTTCACGTTATAACTACATGTACAAACATATAGGAGCACTGCATAGTGATTTTAATTTGCATTTCGTAGCATATGGCACGCGTTCAGCGCGCGTTGTCTGAACGAACAACATGTGTATATGAGTGTGTGTTATGTGTGATCTATGTTTTGTGTCTACTCTATGCTTTATGTTCTGTGTTAAGTGTTAAATGTTCTGTGGTTCGAAACCAAGATAAATTGAAACCATTGTTATTCATTTTCGTCAGTGTTTTTTTTAAACAATTTACACTACATGTTCGAAAATAGCATTTTTTGTTTTCAATTCGTAATTTGTACATTTGCACTTTGACAAATTTGATATTTCTTTTCGAGATACTATATTTTTTCCAGATTTCCGGTGGATCCCGTTCCGTGCGATTGACGATTGTACATCTACGCATGGAAGACCGCTTTTGAGTCAATGAGTGCGAGTAATTCGGTGTTGGTGTGAAGTACTAACAAACATGCATTCACAGTAGTCCCTGGTGAAGTGACCACTATACATGGCATAGTGCGGAAGTATGGCAGTATAAACACCGCAATTACTGAGTACGTTGATACGTCACAATCTGGTAGCTTGGTAATTTGTCCAAGAGTTGTTTCATCATTGGGGAATCAACCAGTGGAACGGTCCGTGTCCCAATTAGGGTATGAAATGTATCGGTCAGTCCAATTAAACTTCGCCCAAGGTCAAACTTATGTTGTTTGAATGAGGTCAAGGTAATGGACTCATTAGAATCATCACCTACGATGCAGGTGAACTATGTACATAGTGAAGTTGTACATGAGAAGGATAATGCTATACCACGTGAGCCTGATATTGATTTTAGTTTGGGCGACCTTGGAGTTAAGAATAGTGAGGAGAATCTCTCCACTGATCAGATCGCACAAACTAAACAGTTGTTACAGAAATGGGAAAGCATATTCTCAAAGTCCATCACCGACTTAGGCAAAACTGATTTGGTGAAACATGCCATACGCCTGGTGGATGATACACCAATTAAGGAACCTTATAGGCATAACCCACCAGGAATGTTCGAAGAGGTGCGACAACATCTCAAACAGATGATTGACGCAGGTGCTATACAACATTCCAAGAGTCCATACTCTTCCAATGTTGTATTAGTCCGGAAGAAATATGGGTCCCTCCGATTTTGTCTAGACTTTAGGAAAATTAATGCAAAAGCTAAAAAAAAATGCATACAATCTCCCTAGAGTCGATGACACTATCAACACCCTCATAGGTGCCAACTATTTCGGTAAACTGGACTTGCGTTCAGGTTACTGGCAAGTGAAAATTAGGGAGGAGGACAAGGAGACAGAATTTTCAGTTGGCCCATTGGTTTTTTTACTCGTGGAGACCTGTATGGGTGAACTGAACTTGCGAGAATGTCTGATATTCCTTGACGATATTTTGATTTTTTCAAATTCATTTTAAGAACATCTGAACCGTCTGGAACGTGTGTTTCAAAGGCTTCATCAGCACAATTTAAAGCTCTAAATGTGAGTTTTTCCAAACGCACGTGAAGTACTTAGGCCACATAGTATCAGAGGACGGAATTCGTACCGATCCTGACAAAATATCGGCACTGACCACATGGCCGGAACCAAGGTCCATAAAATAACTCATTCCTTGGTTTCACGGGCTACTACCGCAGGTTTGTACAGGACTATGCGAATATAGTTAAGCCACTCAATGACCTGTTGGTAGGCCATCCGACCAACAAGGCGGCTAGAGCATCCAAAAAACGGAGAACTCCGTGGAATTGGGGTGAGTCACAGCACAATGCATTTCAGACAATCATACAATGTCTCACCACACCGCATGTCCTTGCATATGCTGATTTCGGTAAGCCATTTGTAGTGAACACAGATGCCCCAGCAGATGGTTTGGGTGCAGCACTCTACCAGGTTCAGCAAGGTAAGGAACGAATCATAGCCTATGCAAGTCGCGGGTTGAGGCCGAGTGAACGAAACTATCCCGCTCATAAGTTGGAATTTCTTTGTCTAAAGTGGGCATTGTCAGATTTCACGACCACTTGTACGGCAACGAGTTTGAGGTACGTACAGATAACAATCCCATCACGTACGTCACAAAAAAAACAACTGCCAAACTGGACGCTATGAGTCATCGATGGCTATCCTCATTAGCGAATTATAACTTCAGTTTGACGTACATGTCTAACCAGGACGCTGTCGGATTATCACGATGTCCTCAGCCAGGGGACACAAGGGAGATATTCAGACGTCGTGAAAGCAGTATGTAATGCTGCACTGGTAAGCAAATCAGCTATGCCACTGATTGAAAGTCTAGTGGTCGCAGACTCATCATAACTGGCCGAACTGGAACAGGAGCAGGTAAGCGAGTCAGATTTTGCTAACGTTAACTGGCACAAGGCCCAATCAGAGGATGAGACGCTAGCGAGAGTGATGGATCTGATTATCAGTGGCATTCGACCCAGACTAGAACTACACCACGAAACCGTAGAGGTAAGAAAGTATCTCCGGGAATGGAAGAAGCTGAGTATGCAAGGTAACATTTTGTACCGCAATACGGAGATAGACGGCAATCCGGTACAACAATTGGTTTTGCCAGTGTCACATCGCACTTTGGCAATGAAAGGTTTGCATGACGACTTATGCCACCAGGATCGATACCGGACTCTATGGTTGGTAAGGCAGCGGTTTTGTTGGCCAGGATTGGAACAAGATGTCACCAATAAGGTAGCAAACTGTGGTAGGTGTCTCCGCCGCAGAAAGAAGTACCCTGAACCGAGTGCTGAACTCGTGAATATTTCGAGTAGCAGACTTTGGAGCTGGTATGTATCGATTTTCTTTCACTAGAGATGTCGAATGGTGGTTTTGAGGATATCTTGGTTATAACGGACCATTTTACAAGCTATGTTCAAGCCATTACTACACGCAATCAGACGACAGCTCAGACCACAGCAAAGGTACTGTGTGAAAACTTCATCTGCCATTATGGATTTCCAGCTCGTCTCCATAGCGATCAAGGTAGACATTTTGAGAGTCACCTTATTAAAGAGCTCTGTAGCATTGCACATGTGAAAAAATCCCGCACAACTCCATATCACCCCATGGGCAATGGACAAATTGAGCGCTTTAAACAGACACTTCTCAAAATGTTAGGAACACTTGAGGAACACAATAATTCATATTGGAAGACGTATGTGGCTCCCTTAGTCCATGCATACAATGCGACCCGAAATGACACTACAGGATTTTCGCTGCATTATCTCATGTTTGGTTGGCATCCCAGACTTGCCGTCGATGCTTTTCTTGGGATTGAAGGTAAGTCTGAGTCTACCACTTGCCATGAGAACTATGCGCAGAAGTTAGAAAACGGATGGACTTCGCATATAAAGTTGCCAGCAGGGAGGCACAGAAACAGTCTGAACGATACAAGGGTAAGTACGACCGCAAGGGCAGACATTCTACTCTTGAGGTGGGGGACAGGGTTTTGGTCAGTAGGGTTGCGAGGTAAAACAAAACTGGCAGACAAATGGGAGCAGGAACAGGTACATTTTAGCGGAATCCCTAACAATGATGTACCAGTTTATCAATGTGCGAAAGGAATCTGGAAAGGGTCCTATTTGTACTCTCCATCGCAATCTATTGTTACCGTTTATGTCGATTCCTTGTTCAGAATCCAATCCCACACAAGTTGTGACGAGACCAGAATGTCGTAAGAGAGGTCGTGTGAAAGATCAAACGCCACAGTACGACAGTTCTGAGTCAGACTCCGGGACTGACTCATCAGACGAGTCTGATTTGGTGACAGTACCCAAATATGTAATATCCGCCAGACGACGCAGTGCCAGAACCAGTCGTAAACACGCTGCTTCTGGAATACCCAGTGTTAGTGGGACAGAGAACGTGCATCATAGTCGAGGTGGCGTGAAGCAACAACGCGATAGCGATCAGAATTTGTCGTGGCGACCTGGAGAATCCATCTCCGGTCCCAGTGAAAGCAGAAATTCACTTTCTGCTACTAATGTGCCAAATTCCGTGACGTTCCACAGTAGTGGGAGGTTATCGCCGACCCCGCATCCGTACAGTACAGGTTGCACCTCTCTGACACGCAGTGTACAGAGTATACCATATGCGCCAGAGCGTGATACAGCTTCGGTTGGTCATAGCGTGCAGTCCCCAGAGAGAACTGTACAGTCCCCGGAAACCAATGTACAGGCCCCTGAACAGCCGCCTTTGACCGTACAATTGCCATCACCAAAACACACGCGGCCTGTTACTGAGATATACACCCCAAATCCTTACACTTACTAACTTGCAATATAACCCGTTATTATTTTGTTCAACCAACCACAGGATCTGCGAGCCATGTACAGGTATTAGCCTCACCACCAAGACGAGCGGCAAGCTGTACGGGGCGCCATGCAGGACAGGTTAATTATGTGTACAAAATTGAGTTTTGTAACACTAAAAATCACAAAATTCAATTCTGTGTCACAAAATTCAATTCTGCGTCACAAAATTCAATTCTGTCAATTCTGTGTCACAAAATTCAATTCTGTGTCACAAAATTCAATTCTGTGTCACAAAATTCAATTCTGCATACGTTTCGTATACAAAATTCATTTTTGTTATAAAGGATTCAATTTTGTAAGACAGAATTGAGTTTTGTGAAGAAAATTCAGTTTTGTGGGACAGAATTCATTTTTGTCCACAAAAATTAGTTTGCGTAGGATAGTCTATGTCATCTCTACGTTGATTGGTTGAGATCGGTCTTGGTCCATTTTACTAGATGGTGGAGTACACTTGCAGGTTTAAATATTTCAATGCGAAAATATAACCCAATATATCAATATTATACTTCTTTATGGACAGTTATTTTGGTTATATTATGATTACAAATGAGTGGTCACACCATATAAGCATATATACTTTGAAGGAGAAATAAGAAAAATATTCAGAATTTTCCCTCAATTATGTAAACAGGGTCAAACATAAAGTAGCCGGGACATAGCTAGACCTGAGAGCATGCCCATATATAGAGAATACCAGGTTAGTGTATTTTGATATCAAGTTTATCAGGCAAGGCTAGGAAACGCGTAGGAATTCCGAGGCTTGCCGAGGAATTCCTAGCCGAGGAATTCCTACCGTTTCCGAGCCGAGCCTGGTAAACTTGATATTAAAATACACTAGCCTGGTATTCTAATTATCAGGTAACGTTTTATTCTCGAAAATGACATTAGAGGACGTCGTATTCTAACAGTAGATCTAACCTTGTGAAACAAATGGTATTGGATCTGTGTCTACTAGTTGTGAAGTTACGTGTTCGCAACTATGTGTCTACATGCATTATTTACAGTATATATACACCATCTTAGTATCCATGGTATCTACACAAATACTACAAATGGATTCCTCAAATGGCCCAATACACACATTCTGTTTATAAACACAGACAGCAGTCAGAACACAGGTCACAGCGCGTGTATTATTGATTTAACTGGGGCAGATGTACCTTGCGATACACAATCAATGAGGTCAGTACTCGCGGGAGATCTACATGTACATGAATTATGTGTACAATTATAACGCAAATGAGTTTAAATACGAATGGGTTTGTCAACGTTTGACTGTTTGGAGATAGTTGAAACAAAATGGCAGAATGAGAAATGAAACCTCGGCAAAATAAGAAATGAATCATCGACATTGAATGTGTAGATCGGCGACCGTGACCCATTTCTCCAGTGCAGTTTCTGACCAATGGTAGTCCTTCTTACATGCGTGTGCAGAATTGACAGAATTGAATTTTGTGACACAGAATTGAATTTTGTGGCACAAAAGTGAATTTTGTGACACAGAATGAATTTTGTGACACATAAATGAATTGAATTTTGTGACACAGAATTGAATTTTGTTACACAAAATTGAATTTTGTGGCACAAAAGTGAATTTTGTGACACAGAATGAATTTTGTGACACATAATTGAATTTTTTGACACAGAATTTGTGACACAGAATTGAATTTTGTTACACAGAATTGAATTTTGTGGCACAAAAGTGAATTTTGTTGACAAAATTGAGCCATGTCCCACTTGGCGCCCCGTAAGCTGTACACCTCGACGCTACGGTAAGTCTCTTTCAGCCTGACATTTGGCAAACTATTATTAAAAATGTAATGTGTCAGTGAAGAGGCACAACGCGCATGCCTACAAATAGGGGTCGTTCTAGTTGGTTGGGTTTGCTCTGAGACAGATTCACTATTTTCCGGGTTATAACATTATACACAGGGTCCATTTTGTTGGTATGTGGTTAATCAATTTATGACTATAGCACAATTGATCATCTAATGTTTTTTTCGTGTATGGGAAATTTCCCATAATTGTAAATACCAGTCTAGTGGGAAGGTGACGTATATCCCAAATTTCCTCACGATATGGGACGCAATATGAGATAGGTGAGACGGTGACATATAACTTAATTTCCCCACCAGTGTAAATACGTGTTGGACTAGGATTAGTCGGGTGGGAAGGAACGCAATACATACCGGATTTGACATTACCCAATAAGGCGTGAATCGGGTTGAGACTCGCACAGTCCTCGTGACAGTAGTGCTGAGACCCCGTATTCCAAAGAGCTGTACATAGTACACTCCGCCTCGTGACTAAGTGCCTAATTTGTTGAGACAATAAAAGGCAATCATGTCGACCATTAAAGAGTTAATGGACGTAGGCAGAGAACTAGGCTTAACTGGGATGAAAGAAGAGCAATATATATATAGAGAGAGAATAGACTAGTAGAAAGACAGGCTGAGAAAGATAGGCTTGATGCTGACAGACTAGCAAACTATGTAGATAGACAGGCTGAGCAAGATAGGCTTGAGGCTGACAGACTAGCAAAAGAGGTAGAGAGACTGACTGAGAAAGATAGGATTGAGACTGAAAGACAGGCTGAGAAAGATAAGCTCGAGGCTGCGAGACTGACTGAGAAAGATAGGATTGAGGCAGACAGATTGATGGAGGAACGAGAAATGGAAAAGGTAAGAATTGAAATGCAAATGACAAAAGTTAGATTAGAGTACGAATGCAAAATGCGCGAGTTAGAGACAACGCAGAAAGTTGAGATAGCGTAGGCAGAAATGGGAATATCGGATAATTATAGTCCAGTAGTCGAACATAAGATACCACAAGGTTCGAAATTACCATATTTTGATCAAGATAAGGACAATATGGATAGTTATCTGGCACGGTTTGAACGTTACTCGGAAGTGCAAGGTTGGCCAAAAGGTCAGTGGTCATTACACCTTGGCACATTATTAAGGGGCAAAGCTCTAGATGTTTACTCCCGTTTATCATTGGAAGATGCTCTTGATTATGATACATTGAAGACAGCATTGCTCAAAAGGTTGACTTAACCGTAGAAGGGTTTAGGAAGCAATTTAAGAACGGTAAGCCAGAGCCGGGTGAGACATTTGTTCAATATATCAACAGGGCTAAGAGTTACCTTGATAGGTGGTTGGAACTAAGCAAAGTTGAACGTACTTACGAAGGCGTGATCGATTTTTTGCTCATGGATCAGTTACTAAGCACTTGTAGTCGTGACTTGTACGTTTTTCTAAAGGAAAAGGTCGTTAGCAAAGTACATGAGATGGCAATGCAAGCGGACTTCTTTGCGGAAGCCAGAGGCGGTACAAAGTACGTAGTACAAAGGGAGAACCGAGACAATAGAGCGAAAAGTGAGAATCGTAACACAGGTTATGAGAGGAAGGTGAGAGGTCAAGGTGAGAGATATCGAGGGAATAACAGATCTCGTAACTATGGTAGAGAGAGAAGTGGCGAGAGAAGTAGAGATAGTAGTAGGGAAAGGTACAGAGACAATGACAGACGTACCATTACATGTTACCATGGAGGTCAAGGTCATGTAGCTCCAGACTGCCCAAGAAGAGGTCACATGCATCGAGCTGAAATGGAGAACCAGAAATGGAGGATGCAATACATAGAGGCAGGAGTAGAGGCAGGAACAGGGGCAGAGGGCGTTATCACCACCGTGGAAGAGGCAGAGGGCGCCCGTTTTCCCCACATATAGATCAGGGTAATGTTTGTATTGTAGAGGACAACCAGACCAAAGATGACGGTGAAATCACTATGATATGCGCAGGTAAGGAATTTGACCAGAGTCCGAAGGTTACAGGATGCAAATTTTCCAGTGCGAAATTGCCAGTGGCAGAAGGTTTGTTGAATGGGAAAGGGGTGACTGTGAAGCGTGATACAGGTTGCACGGGCGTAGTAGTGAGAAAGGAACTATTACATCCTGATCAGTTTCTCAGGAGAGTGGCCACATGTATGCTAGTAGACAAGAGACGCTTGAGAATCACCATTGACTCCCCATTTTTCAAAGGAGAGACCGAAGCGTTATGCATGGAAGAAACTATGTACGATGTAACGATAGGGAACATTGATGGGTCACAACTTCCTGTACTAAATGATTTCAAAGGCGCGACCACTTTAGCAGTTGAAACGCGTTCACAGGTTTTGAAACGCGATGAATCTTACCGGAAACTGCGGGTACCGGAAGCCGTATCGCACGTTTCGCGTAGTGAGTTCAAAGAACAACAAACACGCGACGTTACGTTAACGTAATTACACACTAACGCAAAAAACGGAAACGTGAAACATTCTAAGAACGGTAACGTTACGACATTTCTGTACCGAAAATATTTATTGTATCGACAGTTTAGACGACAGGCAACAAAAGAAAATACTAGCAATTAGTCGTTCCGGAAAAACTTAAAAGACCGTGTTAAAGGTGGCACATGAATCTATTATGTCAGGGCACTTAGGACTAAAGAAAACAACAAATCGCGTTTTGGCAGAATCTGGCCTGGCGTGTCCGGTGACGTGACACGCTACTGCAGGTCATGCAACATTTGTCAACGAACAATCTCGAAGGGTCATGTAATAAAGGCACCGCTGGGCAACATGCCACTGATTGACACGCCATTCAAACGCGTAGCCGTAGACATCGTAGGACCGATTTATCCAGCAACGGATAATACAAATCGGCATATTATAACGCTAGTAGATTACGCCACACGATATCCAGAGGCAGTACCATTACCGAGTATCGAAGCAGAACGAGTAGCTGAGGAACTCGTAGACATGTTCAGTCGATTAGGAATTCCTCAGGAATTATTGATTGATTGCGGATCGCAATTTACGTCGAACGTAATGCGGGTGGTCAGTAGGCTATTATCACTGAGACAACTTACTACTACTCCCTACCACCCTATGTGCAACGTGTTGGTGGAGAGATTCAACGATACATTGAAGCAGATGCTTAAACGCATGGCGAGTGAGCGTCCCAAATATTGGGATAAGTACATTAACGCGTTGTTGTTCGCGTATCGCGAGGTTCCACAGGAGAGCCTAGCATTCTCCCCATTCGAACTACTCTATGGGACAACAGTCAGCGGTCGTATGAGTGTTCTCAAGGATCTGTGGTCTGAGAAGGAACTTGACGAAAACGTGAAAACTACATACCAGTACGTACTGGATCTCAGACAGAAACTCGAGCAAACCTGTGAAATCACGAGAGAAAATCTCAAGAAATCGAGTAAGCGTACGCGAAGTACTAGGATAGGAAAGCGCGTGACCGGAAGTATAAGGACAGTGACCGGGTGTTAGTACTACTCCCACTGATAGGAACAAACTGTTACTCCAATGGAAAGGTCCATACCCTATAGTGGAGGTACTAAATGACTGGGATTACAGGATCGACATGAAGGGGGAACTGAAAACATTCCATGTCAACATGTTGAAGCGCTATGAAGAGCGTACGCCTCAGAGCCCAGGGAAGGGGATACTAGCCGTCATAAACGCGGCGGTAATTGACGACATAATTGACGGGAATTCTGGTACAGGGGAGTTTAGTGCCGATGAGCACATGACGTGTCCAATGGGAACACAGGAATCGATAGACAGGGTGGATTTAGCCTCAGGGTTATCCAAGGACCAAAATGTAGTTTACAAAGGGTGCTTAAGGAGTATGAACACGAACTGACTGATAGACCAGGGCGCACCCATGTAGAGATTCATGACATTAAATTGTCTACCTCAGACCCATTACGGATAAAAGGTTATCCCATCCCGTACAAAGTTCGCGACTTAGTCAAAGATGAGGTCGAAGAAATGTTGAAGTTAGGAGTTATCGAACCTTCTAGATCCCCATACTCATCACCAGTCATTTTAGTCAGGAAAAAAGATGAAGGACTCCGTTTTTGTATAGATTTTCGTCAGGTTAACAAAGTCACTATTTTTGACGCTGAGCCAATGCCTGAAATTGAAGAAATGTTGTCGAAATTAGCGAAATACAAGTATTTCTCGAAACTGGACTTAAGTAAGGGGTATTGGCAGGTCCCACTCTCAGAGAACGCAAAACCCTATTCTGTGTTTGGGATGATCACGTTTGTCCCGATTATCCAGTGCTAATCTGACCGCGAAACCATCGAAGTGCAGCATTGGTTTCAGCGAACTAGAGTGTTTAGGCCATACCATAAGCGGCAAGAATTAAAGAGCTCAGAGCTCACCCAGATAAGGTTACAGTTGTACAGGAAGCGCATGTCCCCGAAACTAAGAAAGGGGGAGGGCATTTTTGGGGTTAGCGGGGTTCTACCGTAAATTCATCCCCAATATTGCAGAAATAGCTGTCCCACTTACAGATCTCACGAAAAAGGGTCAACCGAACAAGATTGAATGGGGAGACTCCCAAGAGAAGGCTTTCAACAGCCTGAAAATAGCGCTCACTAACGATCCCATCCTCAAACTCCCAGAGCTAGACAAGCCGTTCATATTGAGAACAGACGCATCCGACGTAGGTTTAGGGGCCATTTTGTTGCAGGAACAAAACAGGGCATAACTACCAACTGCGTACGCTAGCAAAAAACTACTTCCAAGGGAGCAAAACTACTCAGTCGTAGAAAGAGAGTGCTTATCAGTAGTCTGGGGAGTGGGGAAATTCCACAAGTATTTGTTTGGTAAAGAGTTCGTACTCGAGACAGATCATCAACCACTTACGTACCTGAATAAGGCAAAAGTTGCAAACTCCAGGCTGATGAGATGGGCGCTGTTATTGCAACCCTATCGCATGATGATCAGAGCCATCAGGGGCTCAGACAACATTAGGTGTACGCTCCCATAGAAAGTCGGGTATTTGTAAACCCCACTACTTCAAATAAAACATGGGGTCGGGGAAACCCGAGTTTCACAGCTGGATACTGGAATAAACCTGTTTGCATCCCTGATACCAACCAGATGTAATGTTCCTAACACCGGGTCAAATGGCCCATTAGGCGGTATGATAAGATTCTGAAATTCCCAGTTAAATTCTAAATATGTTATAACGCAAATAAAATCTATAAATACTGCTATAATCAATTTTATCATTATCAGAGATGCAAAAATGCCCTTTCTCCCGTCAAAATCGGTTGACCAACGACAAATATATTGTGAAAAAAAAGGTAAGATTTTACCAAAATATGTGTTCCGAAGACCTCTCCAAATCCCGCCAAAATGGTTCCAATACGGCGTAGGAATATGCGGGCCAAAATACTATCTGATACCATTACCATAATAATATAAAACGTATTCCAATATTTATATACACCGAGGTGAATCGATATATGTATGCATTCCACTAAACAAACGAAAACTAACAAGAAGCCAAATCGCAAAACATAATCCTTATGTGCGAAAAAATGAAACTGGACGTGTGAGAACTATTTTGTGTCCGCGCATGGATAATGATGGTCAGGCGGCTTGACCACTGCATAGGACAGAATAAATATGTCTGGTTTCTGAACTAAAATGGGAAGATATAATAAATACTAATCTTTATTTGTTATTATTCGATAGCAGAGATATGTACTAGATATTTGCTGTATTTTTATATTTTATTCAAAATGTAACAGTAAATATGAAGAGCACATAATTATGGCACCACGATTGCAAAACCTGCAATTATCTATGACATACATGCATACATATTGCATATGTTATCATGACGGAGAAATGGGGCTTATGATCTATGCTACCAACTCCGCTACCCAAATCAGCCTGCATATCCGCGCAGTCTGATCAGGGTCTGCACGGTTCGCCATTCCGTCTATCTCAATTGATTTCATACATAATAGCATCCGCGATATTCAAAGAATAATATTTATAACAGTCTTGTGTTTTTTAGTAAATGATGACATCTTGCAATATGCTTTGAAAGTTTCATAAATATTCATTGTCATTTACGGAAGAAAATCATAAATTATGTAAATAGTTTTCATGAACTATGACAACTGTGGAAATGTATCAAATTACTTACATGGTTGGTGTCATAACGGACCACTGTGTACATAGTATACGCATATACAAATATAAGGCCAAATATGTATAATTTGCAATTGTGTGTTATTGATTAGAATATTTGCACTAATTAACACTGAGAATGATTGGGAGTCAAAGCGTTTTCCTGGTATCATTAATGTTACTCCTTCAAAAAACTTTAGCCCTGATCAGACTGCGCGGACTTGAGATTGACACAGATCGAATTCCGTGTCAGGTGCATAATTTGGTGGCGAAATTCTTATTTCTCAATGAAAGATAGCAAGCTAGGAGTCCTTTAGAATCGTCTCATTGAGATCATTGAGACTCCCAACATGCCATTTTTTGGTGCAGAAATTTGTTGTTATATCCAGAATTGATAAAATTACGCACCTTCCAGGACGACTGCAGTTGCTAAAAATATGTACATCCAATACAACATTAGTATTAATAAACATTTATGGGCCCAATGCTGAAGATATAGCATTTTTTACAACACTGGAACATTTAGTTATTGAGAATAATAGTGAAACCCTAGTTTTGGGAGGCGATTTTAATAACGTTCTTGATTTTAATTTAGATAAAATAAATGGAAGAAAAGATACAAACAAAGGATGTTCAACAAAAGTAAATGACATAATAAACGATAATGATTTATATGACATATTTAGACTGCGACATCCAGACAGTAAGCGTTTCACTTGGCATTCTAATCATAGACCACCAATATTCTGTAGACTGGATTACTTCCTAATATCATCTACTTTACTAAATGCACTGTGAAATAGTACCTGGGTTTTTGTCTGACCATTCAGCAGTAACGCTAAAGTTAAATTTGAACCAAATAGTAAGAGGGCCAGGATATTTCAAACTAAATAATAGTATATTGCTACAAGAAGAATACAAACAAAAAATTAAACTATCAATTCAGGAAACAATAAATGAAAATATGGGATGTAATACAAATACTATGTGGGAACTAATTAAAGGAACAATAAGAAATGAATCAATAAAATATTCAAGTATGATGAAAAAAAAAGAGAGAGCAAATGAAAAAGAAATAGTACTCATATAAAAAGGTTAGAAGAAAATTTATCACATGATCCAAACAATCTACATAAATTAGATGAATTAAATGTCGAAAAAAAAACAATCTTACTGAAATGACTAATGAGAAAATAAAGGGAATACTATTACGATCGAAGGCTGAATGGGTCGAAGGGTCTGAAAAGAATACGAAATATTTTGCAAACTTAGAAAAAAAGAGATGTGAACAAAAAATCAATTAAACAACTGATGATAAATGGAACAATGGAAAATAACCAAACAGATATTCTTAATCATGTTAAGAACATTACTATATGCATATTTATGAACAAGATACTAATATAAATCACAACAATGATACAATTTTCAACTTCATTGATCACAAACTAAGCGAAAATGAAAAACAGTCTTGTGAATGCTACATAAACGAGTATGAATGTGTAGCAGCAATAAAAGAAATGAAAAATTCAAAGATTCCAGGATCAGATGGTATAACTGCTGAATTTTATAAGCTATATTGGAATGATATAAAAGAGCACTACATAAAATCGATAAATTATTCATACGAAAATGGATCTCTAACTGAATTACAAAAACAAGGGATCATTACGTTACTGCCAAAGAAAGA
Organism: Conchocele bisecta; assembly: GCA_029237695.1. Taxonomy (NCBI): domain Eukaryota; kingdom Metazoa; phylum Mollusca; class Bivalvia; order Lucinida; family Thyasiridae; genus Conchocele; species Conchocele bisecta. The sequence continues at coordinate 6,610,695 of CM055281.1, forward strand.
TAAAAACACCCTCTCAATTGATAATTGGAGGCCAATTTCGCTATTGAATGTAGACTATAAAATCGCGACAAAAGTTATAGGTAATAGAATAAAAAAGGTATTAAACACAATAATCAACATGAATCAAACGGGGTTTATAAAAGGTAGATATATAGGAGAAAACGTACGGACACTTATAGAAATAATAAATGAAGCTAATGAAAACAATACACCAGGTTTAATCTTCTTTGCAGATTTCCAGAAAGCTTTTGATAACCTAGACCATGGATTTATAATTAAATGCCTCAACAATCTTAACTTTGGTAATTCATTAATACAATGGATATCGCTATTCTATAACGATGCAAAAAGTTGTGTTTCGAATAATGGAAATTTGTCAAACTTGTTCAGTGTTAAAAAAGGTGTTAGACAGGGTTGTCCGCTATCAGCATACATTTTTATTATTTGTATAGAGATTTTTATCGAGACAAATAGATGCAAATGTAGAAATAAAAGGTCTATCTTTAGGTGAAAATGAAATAAAACAAACACTATTCGCAGATGATGCAAGCTTCACGCTTGATGGATCTGAAAATTCATTTAAAGAACTAATACACACACTTTTTCAATAATATCAGGTCTAAAACTTAATAAATCAAAATGTACAGCATTAAAGATTGGGGAACTTAGGCATAACCCAAGTCAATGGTGTAATAGCAATCGATATACGTGGTCAAACGACCATGCATCAACACTTGGAATAATATTCACAAACAATAAAACACAGCTACATGAACTAAATTTATTACCAAAAATTAAGTCATTTCAAAACTGTTTAACAAACTGGCAAAAATGGAACTTGACATTAATCGGCAAGATAACTGTATTAAAGACCTTCGCGTTACCAAAACTAATATACCCACTGACAGTCATAGAGAACCCGGCTGAAGAAACAATCAAACAGATTAATGACATAATGTACACATTTCTCTGGGATGGTAAACCCGATAAAATAGCACGAAAAACTATAATACAAAACTATGAAAACTGTGGGTTGAAAATGATTAACATACATGCATTCATGTACGCTTAAATGGTACTAATCAGAATCAATTAAAAAAAAAAAAAGAATATAATAAGGAACTAAGTAAATATGGTGATAATGTACTATTTAAAAGCAATCTAAATTCAAATGACACAAAACACCTTGTAAAATAATATTCGTTTCTAAACAATATGTTAACATCTTGGTGCAAAATCAATTATAAACATTCATATACCAACATATCATATGAAATATTATGGCATAACTCAAACATAAAAAATGAAAGAAATATAACCTTCTACATAAGACTGGTATGATAGAGGTATAATGTATTTAAAACACATATATGATTTTAGAATAAAAGACTTTTACAGCTTCAACGATATAAAAACTACATATGATATAAATAATGGAGATTTCTTGAGATATTACAAATTATTAGGTAATATTAAAAACGAATGGAAAATAGAAATGAAAACCGTGCCATTGGATAATGAAACACAGAAATACAAAATAAATCAATGTTTATCATCAAAACATATTAATAAAATGTTATATAATATACAGATTGAAAACATGAAATTAACACAGCAAAAACATATAATTAAATGGGAAAGCGAGTTAAATAAACAAGATATCGAACGGAAAGGTATTTTTTCACTGTCATATAAAAGCACAATAAGCACAAAACTTCGTGCGTTTCAGTACAAATATTTAATGAGAATAATTCCAAACAATGGCTTTCTATTCAAATGCAAATTAAAATCTTCAAACTTATGTGAATTCTGTCATATGAATGTGGATTCTAATAAGCATATGTTTTGGGAATGCACTGTCATACAATCGTTTTGGTCGGATATCAACATACTATTACAAACAAGTAGACTAGACTACAATAGTAATTTAACATATGAAAACATATAATTTTGTAACGTGAAGGTCGACTGTAAAAATAAAACAATGATTATAAGCTTCCTAATTCTTCTAGCAAAGTATTTAATTTATATGTGCAAATACGATGAAACGCAGCCATCGATAGGCCGCATTTAACACATATATGAAGCAAACAATAAAAATAGATGAAACTATTGCCAGTATTAAGAATAAACTAGATACTTTTCATTCAAAATGGAGTGACTTTATAGAACAAAATACGTAGACACAATCATTTTGATGATATAAAACCAACGAATGTATATATATGAGCCCGGACCATTTATTGACCCCCGCCCCCGTCCCCCACTTTTGGACATTTTTCTTCTCACCGACCTATACCAATCTCATAGCCCATATGCCCTATATAGACTCCTATATTTTAGTTCAAAAACTCAATGTTACATGTAGACATGTATTCTTAGGTTAATTATACAGACAATGATGTATTCATGTTTTTGTTGAACTGGCAGAACAGCTGTACTATGTTTAATGAACTGTATGTTTAATCATATCATTGTATTTGTACATGTACATGTAGCAAAGAGAATAAAATATTAAATGACAAAAAAAAAAAATTACGCACCTTAGCTTGAGCTCTGTTGATAGTTTATAAAACTTTTCTAATCAAACGTTTTAACAGTCATTCATTCAGTATCAAATAAACTGACTGCGTCTGTAGTTGTACTCTTGACCAAAGTTTGATGACCTGTTTATACACACTATCCCCAATTTATTCCAACATGGGAATGGGTGGTAGGAGGGAGCATGTGATGGGTAATTTAACGATCGGTGTGTGTTCATCCTTCCCGGAATGCCGACCTACATGGTTTTCGTCCTCTTGTATCGTTTTGCCCCCCCCCCCCCCCCCCCCCCCCCCGCCCCCCCCCCCCCCCCCACCCCCCCCCCCCCCCCCCCCCCCCCCCCCCCCCCCCCCCCCCCCCCCCCCCCCCCCCCCCCCCCCCCCCCCCCCCCCCCCCCCCCCCCCCCCCCCCCCCCCCCCCCCCCCCCCCCCCCCCCCCCCCCCCCCCCCCCCCCCCCCCCCCCCCCCCCGGTACTTGAGAGCTGAATCATGTTATGCTGCAGTAAGAAATAATAAGCTTATCATAGCTCCCAACTTGCCATTTTTGGTGAAGAAATAACAAAATCCTACCTCAAATTTATCAAATTACGCACCTTGAATGAAGCTCTGTTGATAGTTTATAAAACTTTTCCAATCGCCAACTTGGACTCAACACATATTTCCTTTTGTACACGCACTAAGTACGATTCAAGTCGAGGCGTTTTGCTGGTATCATTATTGTTACTACTTCGATGAAAACAAAACACGACAAATATAGGCCCTGGTCAGACTGCACGGATGCGCTGGTTGATCTGGGGCTACACTGTCGCATATTTCGTAAGGTCCATTCCCCAGCCAGGACTCACACTCCGCTAAATTCCTTGTGTCAAGTCTGACTTTGAGATTGAAGTAAGGTTTTGCAATGAAGATATTTATTTCTGCAAGGTGTATGCAACATAACATATATACTACATGTAATTATGTATCAACAGCACATTTTAATTTGTAACTTGCTAGTGTGCTGGTCAGTTTGAACCCGCAGATATATCTACACTGGTTAGAAGACTAGTGTGTTCTTATATCATCAGCTTATAGCTGTTAGAACAAGCAATTCTCCCAGCATTATTGTGGAAATCAGCACACACATGTTGTAGGCTACCAAGAGAGCATGGAACAAGATCAGGGTTGCTAATCCATTTAGACAATGATGAATCCAGTCGGTAACAGTCTAGATCCTGATGTGACTGCTCATTCTGATCTGTACCTAAGCTGTAAAGATTACGGCCATAATAATCGCTGATGGTAATAAAACTCACCTGTACATATTCTAATGCACTATGGTCGAGTCTGGCGGTTACTGGAGACTCCAGCTGCAGCCACAGATGGACTAATGGGCAGTGAAAGTAGTTTGCATGATTTGTTATCTCATTAGCTGACCACATAGTGCAATACAAAATCATTAACAGGAACATTAGCCTGTCAGAATCAGCTTGGCATTTGGCTGTTCCTTTTCTACGGGACTGTACACATAATGAATGTGGGTGCAGATCATTTGAGTAGGATCTAATTAAGTCATAGACCACACACCATAGCCGAGATCCTGGGGCTCAAAAAGTAAAAGTTGTGTAGGATGTGTATATATGTATATAGGTAAACAATGTCGGTACAACTCGTGATTACCGCTAAGTGTTTCACACTTTTATTTAGGGGGGAGTATTGTCACGAACCGTAGCCGACTATTTTCTTTATCATCCATTATTTGTAATACGGGTCACACAATACTAGTCTAGAGCACAATAATCGAATATTCTAGTACAGACGATCGAATAAGTATTCGTGTGTGAAATATCGCTCCCGTGGAATACACCGCTGGAGAGAATAGCGCTTTATACGAAACCGTGCACGGACCACCAGTATTGAATTTTTCATTGGTTATATCTGGGTGATTTACACTGTTTATGCAGCCTTTGATGCTAACCTAATTACCTAGTAGGTCATATCTACTTATGACCGAAGTATTTCAGATTAATTCACCAGATATCTCATGAGCTTGACTGACTGTTAGAACATTAGTCCACTTACGCAAAATTGTAAGCCAAATGTTGGCACATAGTATTTACATTGACAGGCAGACTACAGGAGGAAAGTTGTACACTAGTTTGGTCATTTATATTTGATGTAAATCCATATTCTATCAGTCGGACATCAATACATTCTTGTGAACACATTGGATCGCAAGCAATCACTGGGAATTGGTGAGTACATATGTTTTTAGTTACTTTCTAATGCTGCCATTTAAGTCTGAATCTTGCCAAGACCGGCAATTCTCCGCATTGTTATCGTATCCTCGATAATACTCGATAATACTGCACTATTTCATTTTACCTGAGTTATTTGTACCCGTTTCGACCAAATGTTTGGTCAATAAAAGCCGTATGGCATGTATCCGCTGATGTAGATTATCTCCCTTAATCAAATCGAACTGATTCATTAATTCGTCGTGTTTACGTGTAAAGGATAAATTAACGATTACAGGACTGGCATGCCGCAGTATTGTAATGGTATATTATTCTCATGTGTTTGTTTTGCATGTCACTCTCCGACTAACTCTAGGGGGGGGGGGGGGGGGGGGGGGGGGGGGGGGGGGGGGGGGGGGGGGGGGGGGGGGGGGGTGGGGGGGGGGGGGGGGGGGGGGGGGGGGGGGGGGGGGGGGGGGGGGGGGGGGGGGGGGGGGGGGGAGGGGGGGGGGGGGGGGGGGGGGGGGGGGGGGGGGGGGGGGGGGGGGGGGGGACACATGTAAACTCCTAACCCAGTCGTCTGTACATTCACAGTGTTTTGTAAATATTGTAAATGCTATTGCGACCAGGATAGACCAGATCAGACTGACAGTTCTGCTCTAAATGCACTGATTTATACGTCAGTAAGCTGCAATAAGGACTTGATGTGAAGTATAATTTATTTCAATCACTGATGCTTTGGGTTAGCCTGTGGAATCCTACCGTCTGATTAGAGTATACAGTGTGTATCATTAATAATGTAATACTGTGAGTGAAAATCACATGAAAATACTTGGCACAGTTGCTCTTTATTAAGTTAGCGCAGTTGGCCACGGGCAGTCTGATCAGAGTAAGGCCTGTCGCAATCAAATGTTTGTTTACTAATGGTAACTAACTGTGAATGACGTCTGTATTCACATGTACGGCTGTGAAGATATATATATCGTTGGGTACACTTGATAGGTGACGTCATTCCGTCCAAGGACGAGATGAATCTCTAAGGACGTTCACCCATGTGTTATTGGCCCCATCCGCCCAAGTAGGCTGTATATTATACTTACAAGTAACTTTACGACGTCATAAGAACGTCACTATCGTCATGGCGGAAGCCGGAGTTGATTAATGGAACTCTAACATCGGATCTTGATCCTGATCATGATGACGTATACTATTGAACTATACCTACCTGTTCCAGAATCGTGGAGGTGCCTTGATTGTGCGATTGCATTTGGCGGTTTCACTGACATTACCATCCATTGTTTGTGCATTATATGTAAATACATCATCATTGTAAAAATATACCTTGTTGTCACTGTCCACAACGTGCTTGGTGTTCCATCCATTCAGTAAACTATCCCGGTGTCACCCTGGCGTGAGAAAAGTGAACGTATCCCCATTGTGACCCTTAAGAGGAAAGTGACGGCATGAACCCTCGTCTATGTTGTCCAGTATATATGTCTGAATAATAGGAACACAAGATTGAGTGGGGCACTTCGCACGAAGCACTTGTGAAAACATATGTTGTATTCGGGTATGACAAAATAAATCCAAAATGGGCAACTGGTGACCCCAGGAACCCCATTGTGACCCCTTAAAAGGAATGTGATGGCATAAACCCCCGTCTATGTTGTCTAGTAGACTATATATGTCTGAATAACATGAACACACTTCTGATTGGGGCACTTCTCCCGAAGCACTCGTAAATAAATATGTTTTATGCGGGTATGAAAAGAATAACTCGAAAATGGGCAACTCGTAACACCAGGACCCCCATTGCGATCCCTTAAGTTTCTGACCAATCATAAAATGATATTCAACATGGTCCATTTATGAAAAGGGTATGTTTAATTTTCTAAAAAAATATGAAATTTACTTGCAAAAAGTGCAGATCCTGATGAAACGGCTCGTAACGAGCCGGCTGTTCTGGGTCTACACTATTTGCAAACACCACTATAGCGGGTCATAGTGTTAGAAGGGTTACTGCTGATTACGGAGCCACACAGCGGACGTCAAATTCGTTCGCACGAAATGACAATTCGTTCCCTCAATTTAACAATTCGTTCCCACGAATTAACATAACAATTTGTTCCCACGAATTGACAATTCGTTCCCTCAATTTAGCAATTCGTTCCCACGAATTAACAATTAGTTCCCTCAATTTATCGGAACGAATTGTTATTTCGTGGGAACGAACTGTTAAATTGAGGGAACGAATTGTCGTTTCGTGGCAACGAATTAATAAAAAAAATCCATGTTAATTCGAGGAAACTAATTGTTATATCTTGGGAACGAATTCTTAATTCGAGGGAACGAATTGTTAAATTGAGGGACCGAATTGTCATTTCGTGGGAACGAATTAATAAAAAAAATCCATGTCCCCTGCGGGGGCTCCGTAGCTGATAAAGCTAATGTTGGTCTTTGATTGCAAATCATGATAACGTGTCATCGAATGGTCATAATACTGGACTACCATGGAAACGCTCTAAACCGGACACACTGGGGACGTCGCATGGTGTCCGGTTTAGGGAGGTTCCATTGTATGATGTTTTGACCGTCATCTTTTACATATTGTTGGGGCGTGATGGTGTGTTGTTGTTTCCGATTCGAGTATGCATACTTGAGCACACAGGTCACAGACAGGGACATACGACTTGTGAAATTACTCATTCAGAAATTACCCCACCCAACCACTTCGATACATGTATTATGTATGGGTGGGTGGGGTAATTTGTTTAATGATATTTTTCTGATTTTCTGTGTCCTAGGTCCGAGTCTTTCACCTGTTCTTGAGCACGGTAGATGTTAGAATTGTGCATTCATTCTTTCCTGACATAAAACTGGTATTTCTTTTTGTTTTGCCCAATAAAATAACATATACAGTGAAACCTCTCTAAACCGGACACCCTGGGATATCCATAGGGTGTCCGGCTTAGAGAGGTTGCACTGTAAATCAGGCATTTGATCATTCTGAGTCGTAGTTGTGTGCGATCACGAACAGACAGTATGACCAGATATAAATGACCAAGAAACTCATCAAAAATAAGATCACAGATGTTTTCTTGGCGTCCGGTTTAGAGGGCTTTCACTTTACATGATAGATGTATGCATATACAAAAATCATCATTCAGTGCAACCTTGCTACAACAGCCACCCATGGGAAGTCACAATCGTGACTGTTGTGCAGAGGTGGCTGTTGTAGGGGGATTAAATGTGACTGTGACTGGATAAATGGGGCTTATTATGAGATATGTGACCAGTGTGGCCTGACAATGATCTGTATTGCTCGTTAGAAACATGGCGGGTGTTTCATTGATGAAATGGCGAGCAGTGCAGATCCTGATCAGACTGTGCGGATGCACACGCTGATCTTGATCTACATTGGTTGCAAAACCCATAAGACTCATTTCTCCACTCACAGCCACACATATAGAGGTAATTCTAGAGAGGTGGCCTCAATTTAAAGGAACGAATTGTTATTTCGTGGGTACGAATTTTTAAATTGAGGGAACGAATTGTCATTTCGTGGGAACAAATTCAACGGTTAATTCGAAGGAACTAATTGCTATATCGTGGGAACGAATTGTTAATTTGAGGGAACGAATTGTTATTTCGTGGGAACGAATTAATAAAAAAACATCCATGTCCCCTGCGGGGCTCCGTAGTATCCACCCGCGGAAAGGCACAAAAGCGGCTGTTGTAGAGAGATGACTAGATATTCATATACATTGGAACCCCTGTAAACCCGACACTCGGGAACATATAGATGTTTACCTTAGATGTGTTTCGATGTTGTGTATCTCTGATTACAATGACTTTTCATGATTGCAAACACCAGAATGTGTCATGAAGTGCTCATATGTCTGATCTACAGTGGACCATCTCCAAACCGGACATCCTGGGGACCTCTCAGGGTGTCCGGTTTGGAGAAGTTCCACTGCAGGTTAAATTATAGAAAATTATCTGATTCAAGATATAGGATAACGTGGATTTCGAACGTTTCCGAACCTTTATGACGTGACGTAATCTGTGATGCCATTTTTTTGCAGAATGTTTTCTTCAAAATCTTCCTAACAAACGGACGGGTTTTGATGATATATAACGCACCAACGACGACGATTGATAACAATAACTTCAATAAGAACATGTGTATATAGATGGAATAAAACAATGTTTTTTGAGTTTATTTGTTTTCTTCATTTATTGACGCTTTTAGGCATATTTAATGTATTTATAGACCTTGCGCTCTTACATTGTGCACACTACTATTTATTATCGGAATGAATGGCCTTTTTGTGGAATTTATCGGGGTATAAACTTGGAAAAGTCGCGGGAATACTGGACGAAGGCCGGAAGGCCTCGTCCAGTATTCCCGCGACTTTTCCAAGTTTATATCCGCGATAAATTCAACAAAAAGACCATTAATTCCTTATAATTCCAAAATTTGAAATTTATTCATCAAGAAAATGTGTTTATTTTCCGTTTTCTTAAGCATTATTTTAACTGCGCCTCACGGTTACGGAAAGTAGTTCGGCGTGGGAGTTTACTGGGATATAAATTTGGACAGAGACTTGCTACGGGCCAACCAAATGTTAGGGAATTGTGTAAATATGTTTGTGCTGGAATTATTCTCTGTAATTTTCTTTTTGATGTGCAATGATCATACTTTATAATCTGTCGAAAATACTATTTTATTAGGTGACGCATTTAATTTATATAAATAATTAAAAAATAGCATGCCTCATTTGCATATGAAAATAGCCTGATACCACGTCGCGTCACTATCAGTAAAGTACATATTAATACATGATTATATCTGTATAGCGGGCACAAGTATGTTTTAGAACTGGTGGAATAGTGACACGATTATACACTTATTAACTTCATATAAGACATATTTTGTGCCTACTGAGTGGGCATGTACCTTTAAAGACTAAGCTTGTTTTGTTTACAACCTGGTCACGAACTGCGAGTTGGTTTCTCATGCACTAATGTGATTAAGTTTTCTACAATTGGCTCTAATTTAAAGTTTCTACAGCTACAACTTAAAGGGAAGACAAATCTAATTTGTGTCCCACTCGTACTTAAATGAAGACATTCAACTTTTGTTTGTATTATGCGTTGACAAATTAGTACAATGCGGGCACAGTGGTAGAATCATCTGTAGACGATTTCATAAACATTGCAAAGTATACTTATCTAGCAAAGTATATTTGAGGGAGTAATCATTTATTTTCCCCGAAATGCATTATTTCATATAGAACTAACCACTGCATATATTTGATGATTACAAGTATGCAGAATTATTATACTGAATTTATTACATTATCACAGCCAAAATGGTGCCATGGTGCCCGTTTCACTAAACTTGGAACGACTAAGATGTTCGTAAGTGCAAATATAGGATCGTCTGGACATTTCAATTGATGGATTTACATTATGCAGCCTATTCTCAATAAATGTAAATCCAATACTTGTGTACCGTACGCGGGAAAACATTGTTAATGTTAAGTTTACAGAATATCATAATTTTGCACTTACAAACATTTGAGTCGTACGAAGTTTAGTGAAACGGGCCCAATGTCCCTGAAACCTCTCTAACAAGATCAACGTGATTGGAAGTCAGTGCATAGGGGGGGGGGGGGGGTGGGGGGTGTGCAGGTGAACTTATGTAACAGTGTACCGTAAACTTAAAAAAGAAGCAAACATAAAGTCTAGCATTACATTATATTGAGTGGGAAAACACGTAAGTTGTTTGTTTGTTACGGGGCGAGGACCCCATATTGCACTTACAATTGTCGGTTCTCATGCCATGCATCCTACTTCACATTCGAGAAAACAGCTGCGAATCAACAGTACATCTTCTATATCTTGACCGTAGCCAACATTTATACATAAAACCCACACACGCGATACGCATGCAAACTTACTGTCTGTTGCACGAAACCTGCATAAATGTTACGGCTATATAAACAATGCAAAACAATATGGTTTTCGATAATATTAAATTGTATTTGATGCTAAAAAAATCGTTTATCTCCTAATTAGGAGATACTAACTCCTAATTAGGAGATATTATCTCCTAATTAGGAGTTACTATCTCATAATTAGGTTAGGAGATAACTATATTGAACCCAGGACGCTTCCATTTGACAGAGAATAGGAAAACATAGGGTAATTAGATTTGTATCCTATTTCTGAAACCAAATGTACGCATAATACCCGGGAAAAATATCGGGGAAACGTTAAAAAACATATTTATAATACTGAATCAAAGTACTGAAAGTACTGATCATAGGATGCATTGCAGTAGATGGTGCCTGCTGTCCAGCACTTAGTATTTTTGCGTCAGTGATGTTGATTTTCGTAATTTTATTCAATGTAGAAAGATACGAACTTCCATTTGTCGCGTGTACAATAAAATGATCACTTGGTTACAACAACAACAAGTACTGAAACTTCCAGAATCCCTCCGATTCAAAGTACGTATTCTTTTTTTCTTCTTTGTTTTTGTCTTTATTATCGATTCTTCGCAAAAATGACAGAAGTATGTGCCGAACTCCCAGGACCACCAAATGCAGTTCACGAAGACGCCTATTAAGGAAAATATAAAATATAATAAAATTGGAGTGGGCGCGCTTTCAACACTTACAGCCATTGTTGTTGTTGCTGTAACCACGTGATCATGCACCTTGACGATACTCAACACAAATATTAAAACACTTTCACAACATTGCAATTGCTCTGAACATTTCGTCAACTTTCGATGTCATTTACGGAAACATCGTATTTTTAGCTCACCTGAGCCAAAGGCTCAAGTAAGCTATTGTTACCGCTTTTCGTCCGTCGTTATCCGGCGTCCGTCGTCCGTCCACAATTTCAATCATCCTCTTCTCCAGAACCGCTGGGCCGATGTTGGTCAAACTTTACACACATGGTAGGGTGATTTCAAATTTGTTAAACTGGAGGTCGTCACCAATCCAAGATGGCCGCCGTCTAAAATTAGCACACATTGTTAAAAAATCTTTTTCCCACGAATCTCCGGACGGATTTCGACGAAACTTGACAGGAATGATCGATGTACAATGATCTTTCAAAGTTGTGACCCGGGGGTCAAATAGGGGTCAAATTTCATATTTGACCGAATATGGTAAAATCATATATCAAATCGAAGATATCGACGAGACGATAGCTCTGGTGCAGTTTTCAGCGAAATAGGATGATTACGTCATCCAAGATGGCCGCCGACATGTCAAAATGTCATCCTGTTATTTGAGATTTCAAACTTCTTTACGAACTGGTTGGCCAATGGTAGTCAAACTTTACAATTATGGTCCTTGGGTGAAGCCGTGTCAGATTTGTTAAAATGGAGGTCGTAGCTAATCAAAGATGGCCGCCGTCTAAAAATAACACAAAATCTTAAAACATCTTATTGCGAACAGCCAGACAGACTTCGACGAAGCTTTGGCAGAATATGATCGATGTACAATGCTCTTTCAAAGTTGTGAAACTGGTGACCCTAGGGTCAAAAATGGACATGACCCGTGGGGCCAAAGAGCGGTCAAATTTCATTTTGACTGAATATGGTTATGCCATATACCAAATCGAAGGTATTGACGAGACGATCGATTTGGTGCATTTCCTGTCAAAATCGGATGATTACGTCATCCAAGATGACGAATTGTTATAAGGTCATCCTTTTATTACAGATGTCAAATATCTTCGTCAAATATCTTCGCGAAATAATTTATATCTATATATATACATATATTACTATCTCCGAATTAGGACTTACTATCTCCTAATTAGGACTAAATATCTCCTAATTAGGAATTAGTATATCCTAATTAGGAGTTAGTATCTCCTAATTAGGAGATAACACTTTCTTTATCATTGACACAGATAGTAAGTCCTAATTAGCAGATAGTAAGTCCTAATTAGGAGATAATACCTCCTTATTATCAGTTACTTATTATCTCCTCATTAGGACTTACTAGTTAGGGGATTTCACAGCAGCAGCAGCAGCAACGAGTTAAAATATATTTGAAAACGGCAAGATTGTATTCGTGCAACGAACCATGGAGTTAAGAATCGCGAATAATCCAGTATGGCGGTTAATCGTCGCACCCTTAGAGTACTTTAGACTATTGAAACATTTGCAATAACATTAATGTAGCACAAAAAACATTTACCAAACTGAGTTGATCACGCTAAGTTGTTAGAACTATTTCTTATGGCGTAAGACCCGTGTTTTTAAAAAATTCAACCGGAAAAATATGTGCTGCGATCGACATTAGCTCATTTACAGAAAAGCTGGAAGACCTGAAATTTGGATGTTGGTTGTATAATTCTTCGCTTGCGATCGAATAAAAACATTACAGAAATACATCTTTGCATAAAATAGAATTGTTCAGTGTAATGACACAGTGTATTGAAACATCATAATGCAATCACCAGTGTAACAATTATGTAAATGCGACAGCTACAACAAGTATGCCACCTTCTAATAATTACGAGTGCCTGCTATACAGATACAATCATTTAGTAATATTTATTTTACCCGCGGTTGTATCAGGCTATTTTCATACGTAAATGAGGCATGATATTTTTTAATTAATTATTTCACTAATTAAACATGAACAAATAATGTTTTCGACAGATTATAAAGTATGATCACTGCACATCAAAATATAAATACAGAGAATAAATTGTAACGTCCGTTAACATTTTAAGGAAACACGGTTATCGCCCCTGATACCAGTTTGGAAATTTACGTCTGATATAAAATGTATAATAATTCCAATCAATAAGTGGGGGAACGGTGAATGAATGTTTCTTTTGTCGGAAAATGTCTCAGATGATGTCTCTTGTATAAAGAACATTTTGTGCCTACTGAGTGGGCATGTACCTTTAATCTTATAATTCTAGACACAGGAGCAGAATTGTTCTGAGCACGTACTTCATTCTTATGCTCTAATTCAGGCAATTTGAAGCCTGGTTCCAAGTAGAAATTAGAAGAATATACAGTCTGCACGCGTTGCTTCAGATCTTGAACCTTTTTACAACTCAAAAAGGCAAATTCTTGGTCCAAAGTACAGGTTTTCCTATACATGTATAATAACTTGTCAGCTGTAATTTTTAGTTATCCTAAAGTATTTTTCCATTCGACTGGATGTTCCACGTTTTGCTGCCGAATAACATTTTGTTCCTACTGATTGAGAATGTACGTTTAAACCTTTGAGCCCGAAATCCAGCTATATCGGTTTATGCAAAAAGTGCAGATCCAGATGAGCCGGCTCGTAACGAGCCGTCTCATCAGGATCTGCACTTTTTGAAAGTAATTTTTAATATTTTTGAGAACAAAAACACCCCCTTTTCATAAATGGACGAATCTGAAAATCATTTTGTGACCATTGGATTGGTCGGAACATTAGCATATCACAGTCCATTCCAGTTCCTTAGGGTTGAAAGGGTTAAAATAGGCTAACATAAGAGATGCTTCTGACGTACATTCCTCACCATATAGTTGCGCCCTTCGTAACGATTTTACAAACGCGTTCGTATTCATAACTGTCTTGACTATTGTGAGGATCTGGTGGACGCGACTTGCCGCGAAATGTGCACGTTATTTTAAAGCCTTAAAAGGCGGGACATATTGCAGCCTGCTATTTTATTACATTGGTTTTAATTATCTTAAAACATGCTTTGGCAGTACATGAGAATTCTCATGAACTGCCAAAGCTGTTTTCATCAAAATGGCAGATTAATGTAACAGACGACATTTATTTCAGCGTTAATATTAATTATTAATAGCCTTGTAGGCATAGGAAGGTTTTTAGAAAGTTAGGCAAATTCTCCGTAAATCGTGATGCAAACGGGCGAAATATGTCGAGACAATTTCTGTAAATTACATTGACAGACCGAATATTGCATAGGAACTGTGTATTGTATAGGAACTGTTGACATTAAAATATATTTTTTATACATTAATATTTACATAAAAAAATCACCATTTTGGCATCATCTACTGAAGTCATAAAACAAATTCGTTAGAACTGCTGGAATAGTGACACAATTATACACTTATTTAATTCCTATAAAGAACATTTTGTGCCTACTGAGTGGGCATGTCCCTTTAATGTTCGACGCCCTTTAAAGCAACAATAACAAATTAAAGCAAAACTTTTGTCCAGTTATCGATCCAATACCATTATGCAAAAAAAACAACAACAAATAAAAAAGACTAATGCTATTAAAGTGAACAAAATATCAAATTGTTCAAACATTAGTCCTGAATAATTATTCATCTTCGAAATATTCTGATCTGGTCAGTATTTTCAAAGCATACTGTTCAACAGATTATTTTGCAAATCAACTAAATGTATGTGCATCGATACTGTGCAGTTATCCATCACCTTAAAACCGAATGTAAATGCGTTACCGTAATTTCACAAAAAGGCGGGAAACGAATATTGTCGTCTGTTTGATCGCGTTTTAACCGGTTACATGGGGGGGGGGGGGGGGGGGGATGCCAGGTCCATACCACACCAGTCACTTGGCCTCTTCCAATAAAATAGGATTAAGAATAATCGTAATACTCACATAAGGGGTATAACCAGATTCAACTCTCACATACAAAATGCGAAAGACTTGTGTGAGGGCCAAGCCAGGTCTCCAGTCGGAATTACCCATCGCATACTCCCACCCACCCCCGTTCCATTCACATGCCTCCGCTCAGCCGCTCACATCATGTGATTATGTCGGTAACTCCACATGTATGAAGTATGTGAATGTCAAAGTAATACTGAAGGTATGGCATGGAGACATTCATACGAACATTTCTATGTAAATGACCACGGACGAACGGATGCACGTACGTACACATCAATATGCCCCTCCCGTCTCTATACGACTAGATGTGGCTGGAAGGTGAACCCCTTTCTCTTTTCAACATGCCCCTTCCGTCTCTATACGACTAACTGTTGCTGGAACGTTAAACACTTTCTCTTTTCAACATACCCCCTCCCGTCTCTATATGACATTAGCTATTGCTGGGACGTTAAACACTTTCTCTTTTCAACATACCCCCTCTAGTCTCTATATGACTGTAGCTGTTGCTGGAACGTTAAACCCTTTCCATTTTCAATACAGCGCCCTAATCCTGGCTATCACCACCTTATAGATGGGACTGGGAAGTCATAAGAAGGACAACATATTTGGTTCCCTCACAACTCATGAAGCATTTATTCAAGAATACATTTATACACTCCCATCCATATACTTTAAAATACATTGTACATGTCATATGGACCACCAGCTGAGAATATAACATATTTTTTTACCATAACACTTTTTTTTCCAGTGACTCGTATGCACAAATGATATCAGAATAATTTGTTTTGTTTGTTTGTTGGGGTTTAACGGTTTAGCGGCCTATCAACAGCTAATGTAATTTAGGCCGGGTCAAGGGGGTGGGTTGAGTACTAAATCCCATATATTACCTGTACAAATAAATGTACACGTTCAAGTACATGTACAAATGGCGGGAAAATCCCAAAATCTGAACTGAATATTTACAATAAAAAATGCCAGGTCCTCGCCACACTAGAATCACTTGGCCTCCTCCCAAAAGCAGTAGGATCAGTAATGATCTTACTACTTTTTTAATGGGCAATAACCCAATTCAACTCCCAGGTAACAAAAGAGCCAAAGATATAAACGTACCTGAGGGCCAAACCAGGCAAATCGTGATTCCTATAAGGAGGAAACCCTACCGTTAATTTACGCCGTCACGTTTGCCCGACCAACCACCCACTATATATGTAGCCTATTTCATCAAATTTGCAAAGTATACTTATCTAGCAAAGTATACGTTGAGGGATTAATCATTGATTTTTCCGAAATGCATTATTTCATACAGAACTAACGATTGCATATATTTGATGACTAAAACTATGCATAATTATTATACTGAATTTATTACATTATCACAGCCAAAATTGGCTGTGATAATGTAATAATTTCAGTATAATAAAAATTAATAAATTTATCCTAAAATTGAAAATTTCTCCCTCAAAGTATATTTTGCTAGGAAAGTATACTTTGCAATGTTGGTGAAATACAATACAAATCTACGATTAAATTGTGTGTTTTACTGATCTATCTTATCACTTTCTGCACATATCTGACCCAGTGCCTAAAATAATTTATGATGTAACAAATATCTACACTGGCTTAAAACACAGGCATTTGGCATGTTTCGGTTTTGATCGGTATAACTCTATCAGTCTCCGCGAAAGTCATCGGTCCGTCGGACATGTCCGTTAAAATTGCCGCCGGTCCGACAGTAAACCGGAAGTCGCTGGACCGAATGTCCGACTATATAAAAAAAAAGAAGGTGTTTTTTTTTTTTTTTACTTTTTTTTTATTCTAACCTTCAATGAAATCACCTTCTTTTGGTATGCGCTTCTGGTAATAGCTAGCTTTTCTTATATGACTGATATACTTAAACTAAAAAGCTCTTAAATATCACACAAAATCCATTTTATTTGTTATAAAACTTTTTCGGTCTGGTAAATTTTTGCCAGGTCTGGTAAAGATTTCAAGTTTACCAGACCGAATGTCCTGTAAAATTGTGGCATTTTCGCGGTGACTGCTCTATATAATATATAGTATATGACAAGGCTTCTAACTTTTGTCAGATACAACCTTGTATCATAACAGATTCCATGATTTTATTAACGCTAATGCGACTCTTTTGGTGGAAAGTGCACATGTTCATTTGAGAATTATTGTTATCTTGCTAAAATAACATAGTTCGAACATATTTGCAACAGCTCCTTTTCCTAGGTTGGACACAACCTCGTATCATAACAAATGAAATAATATGTGTTTACGGCTCTAACGTCAATATTGTAGTGGCAAGTTTATATGATCATTTGAGAATTATCAATATCCTGCAGAAAAAACATCTTTTTTTTTGTTATGATACGAGGTCGTGTCCGACCAAAGTTAGAAGCCTTGTTCATATAGTAGAGTTATACCCATGAAAGGCGAAATATGCCGAATGCCTGTGGCTTAAAAGGCACTTTTTATTTGTCAGCCGGGGACCCGTATGTCACCCAAAATGGCCCATCAGTAAATGTGGCTGTGACTTGAGAAATGGGGCTATGGAATTTGTGACCAGTGTAGCTCCTGATCATGTAGCACACTCCTGTAACCGGACGCCTACCTGTACTATTTATTAGAAGCATGACCGGTGTTTCATTGATGGAATGGCGAACAGTGCAGATCCTGATCAGACTGCACGGATGAGCAGGCTGATCTGGATCTACACTGATCGTATGACCCAGTTCTCCAGTCACAGCCACAAATGTGTGGCGAATGGAGACAAATACACAGAAACTCATTAGTAGTGAATGTTTGCTTGTTTGTTTGTTAGGGTTTAACGGCCTATCAACAGTTAAGGTCATTTAAGGCCGGGTCAATGGGTTTAGTACTAAATCCCATATATTACCTGTACAAGTACATATGTACATGTTCAAGTACATGTACAAATGGAGTTAAAATCCCAAAATCAGAACTGTTTGTTTGTTTGTTTGTTTATTGGTGTTCAACAGCTACGGTCATGTAAGGCCGGGCAAACGGGTTCGATCCCGTTTTAACCTGCTGCATTGGGGGGAAAATTCCAAAATCAGAACGGAATATTTACATCGAGAAACAATATATTCAGCCCTGAAATTAGAATAACCTGACCTGGTGGCAGGTCCATACCACACCAAAGTCACTTGGCCCCTTCCCCTAATATAGGATTACGAACAATCGTAATACTCACATAAGGGGTATAACCAGATTCAACTGTCACATACAAAATGCCAAAGACGTATGTGAGGGCCAAACCAGATCTCCAGTCGGAATTCCGGTAAGGATGAACCCCGATCGTTAAATTACCCATCGCTTGCACCCACCTTCCACCCACTAAAATCAGAACTCAATATTTACAATGAAAAATATATATATTCAGCCCTGAAATCAGAATAATCCTGATCTGATGCCAGGTCCTCGCCACACCAGAATCAGCATCTGTATATGCCTGCTGTGCATTGAATTATTTGTGGTGTAGTAACCAAACATTCACAACATTTCACAATGGGTCATTTTGGATGAATGGATGATTATACTTATTAATTACATATGTACATACATGCAAGCACTGTGGGTAACATAATTCACACAAATGTAACCCTTTCAACTGGAATGGATTTTGATTTCCGACCAATCCAATTGTCACAAAATGATTTTCAGACTCGTACATTTATGAAAAGGGTGTGTTAAAATATGAAAATTTCTTGCAAAAAGTGCAGATCCCGATGAGCCTAAAACGTATTGTGGTGCGGGTCACGCAATCGTATAGAAATTCAGAGCTCCAGATAAGTTTTGTATCTAAAGAGCATTATACCCCCAGATTCCAAATTCAATGCGTATTTTACTTTTACAAATGTATTATTTATGTTCTTTCTTATTTAATAGGGAGAAAATGATAAAAAAATAAAACAAATTTAAAAATTCACTTATTTGAGCTGCAAAAAGCAAACACTTTTTGCAGCAACTAAGTAAATTTTCAACTTTATTACAGTATTTTCACTACTCAGTCAAAATCAATGCATATTATCACATTGTTGTGAGTATTTTGTACTCCCACTGCGTATTCGGCTAAAATAACTGCGTAAATACGACAATATCTGGAGCTCTGGAAATTGCAGATTTTTGTATTTCCGGTTTTTTTTTCAGGCTAGGATGATTAATGATCAATTGATTATTGGTGTTTAACTGCCTATAATCAATCATTCATGTTCAGTCTAGGGGAACACCCACAGAGTTGGAGGGATTTTGTCAATACAGCCAGTGTACCAAATACCGTCAACCCTTACAATGCTCAATTCAATTTGTCGTCTGCTGTTAATTTCTTAGTTTCATTTTTTTCTCAATATGGGGACGATTCTTATGTGTTGCAAAATCAGGTTTTTATTTAGAAATGAGAAAAATAACAAGGGCATCGTTATCACTAAAAAAAAATAACAAAATAAAGAAATTAACATTTTTGCCTTACAAACAAGGTGAACATTATAAGTCCTCAGTGACCTTCACCTTGGGCGGTCGGACATGGGTCGTATGCAAAACAATGCACCATCCCTAGACACACATTGTGGCCAAATATTATGAAAACCAGTTAAGTTTGTTTGTTTAACGGCCTATCAACAGCTAAGGCCATGTAAGGTCATGTAAGGCCAGGCAAACGGGTTCGATCCCGTTTTAACCTGCTGCATTGGGGGGAAAATCCCAAAATCAGAACTGAATATTTACATCGAGATAAAATATATTCAGTCCTGAAATTAGAATAACCTGACCTGGTGCCAGTACATACCACACCAGGCACTTGGCCCCTTCCCCTAAATAGGATTACGAATAATTGTAATACTCACATAAGGGATATAACCAGATTCAACTGTCACATACAAAATGCCAAACACGTATGTGAGGGCCAAACCAGGTCTCCATTCAGAATTCCGACCTGCCACCCACGAAAACCGGTTAAGTGGTTTACGAGTTATTGAAAAGTGAAAGGTGTTACATGTACTAACGTACGCTTGTATGTATGCTTGTTTGTTAGCATTTAACGGCCTATCGACTGCTAAGGTTATTTAAGGCCAGGCCAGTGGGTTCAATCCTGTATTCAACCTCCTGCATTGGGGGGAAATTTCCAAAATCAGAACGGAACATTTACATAGAACCTAAATTAGAATAACCTGACATAGTGCCAGGTCCTACCACACCAAAGCCACTTGGCCCCTTCCCCTAAAAGTAATAGGATTATAAATAATCATATAACTCATATATGAGGGCCAAATCATGTCTCCAGTCAGGATTCCGTTAAGGATGTATCCCCTCTAGGATAACAATAATCAGCAGACGACAATATAAGGTTCGACCATGACCAGCCGTGGGTAAACGGTTGCCGTGGCACGAGGGAACTATTTGAACCCCAAGGCCGTAGGCCGCGGGTTCAAACAGTCCCCCGAGAAATAAAACATATACTCCTAATTCGTTTGGCGGATATTTTCGTCGCTAGCATGCAAAGAGTTAAGGATGTATCCCCTCTAGGATAACAATAATCAGCAGATGACAATATAAGGTTCGACCATGACCAGCCGTGGGTAAATGTTTGCCGTGGCACGAGGAAACTGTTTGAACTCCAAGGCCGTAGGCCGCGGGTTCAAACAGTCCCGAGTGCCATGGCAACGTTTACCCACAACTGGACATGGCCGAACGTTATTGTTACATTTCCGTCTGAAATATCGTGTAATTTGAGCAGATATGCAGTTACTTTCGCTACTTTGATAACCCGTTTCATTCAAACAGCTGATTTACATATACATATTCCGGGGCCGCAGTACACGTCGTGTGATGCAGGCGCATCAAATTCAAAATTTCAGTGCGACCGTTGTGAACTAATCTGGCGATGTAATGGCGCGTTCTAGTAACGTCATTAGACACATGCATTACGCCGGTGTTGGCTTGGCCCCGAAATCAGCATTGTCTAGAGCCATGGTCAAACAGCACACTGTATGTTTGAACACAGCTGTGAGTGGTGTCGAACAACGGCAGCCAGGTAACAATATTTGTTTCCCGCCTTTTATTGGTTAATAAATGAAATGGCCAAATACAAACTTTCCGATGGTCACAAAAGTAGCTAGTGGCCCAGCGCTCCAGATAAGCTGCGTATTTGCTTAAATACCCAATTAAAATTGCAAAAAACCCAATTGAAACCAGAAGTAGCGAGTATCAAAAAGCAATAAAAACAATAAACAGACCACAAATATAGCATATTTTTCTAGTTTTCCATGAAAACACATCTTGGTATTTTATTAGAATTGTCTCCTTTCTAATGAAATGCCAAGACACGTTTTCATTTCGAAGCAAACTATTCAATAATTGCTGCCTGTTGAGTTTATTTTACCACATTAAAATTTTGAAATACCCAATTGCTTCAAAAATGACGGAGTGACAATACTCAATTACTAATTCCTTATCTGGAGCCCTGGACCAAGTGTAAGAAAATTTGAATCTAGTCAGTCAGATTCTAGTATTCAGTCCACTGTTGTATCATTTTTATTTTTTTTGCTTACATGGTAAATATAATTGGGCCTGTATTTGAGATTTAATCTAATATCGTCTTTTTTCCCCCGCATTTTGAGAAATTGATGTGGCAAAGTTCTGCGTTTGTTTTTGCAAACTACGCCACAAGTTGACAAAAATTTGATTGGCCAAGACGCAGCACAGCCATGACCAATTAACTTTAACAGCTTAACAACAGCTAAGGTCATTTAAGGCCAGGTCAATGGGCTTAGTACTAAATCCCATATATAAACTCAAGTGAAAAAGTCCTTTCCCCTCTAATAGATTGCGGCTTGTAGGTTTATCGTGGGTGAAAACAAAGAAAACACAACTTTAATATGAAATTTATTCATTAACGAAGGTAATGGTATGAAATTCATTATGATATTAAAATCGTGTGTATGCCATATCAGCTATGCAAATGAACACGTCGAAATCCCAAATTCACAAAAGTCAGTACCGTGTATGTCCCCCATTAGCCCGAATCACTGCGTTGCACCGTCTCCTCATAGAGTCGATAAGGTCGCGAATTGTTCCTTGCGGAATGGTGACCCACTCGTCCAAAACGGCCGCTTGAAGTTCGTTGACGTTTCTCGGCTGATGTGGACGTTGACGTAATTTACGTTTGACGTTGTCCCATAGATGCTCGATAGGATTTAGATCCGGACTTCTCGCTGGCCATTGAAGAACATTCACGCTATGTCTCTCCAAGAACTGTGTAGTAGTGTTAGCAGTGTGGCTTGTGGCATTGTCTTGCTGAAACATCATGTTACAGTTAACGTCAAACAACGGAACAACAAGTATAACATCTCTGTATTTGGCTGTGTTCAAATTTCCTTCAATTGGCACCAAACGCGTCTTGTGGTGAAAACTTATGCCGTCCCAAAACATCTTCGATCCACCGCCGTACCTCTCTAACACACAACAATCGGCGTAACGTTCGTTCTTGCGTCGATATACGCGAGTCCTACCGTCGTGTGTTGACAAGTTGAATCTGCATTCGTCGGAGAACACAACATTAGTCCAGTCTCTCCCGAGTCCATCGCAGATGATTTCTGGCCGAAACAAGGCGATTGTTCCGATTCCGTCGTGATAGGATAGCCGGTTTTTGACGGTGGCTCTGCTAACGTGACGATCGGCTCTCCCTAAAATCCTTCTCGACATCGACTCAGCATTTTCCACGCTGTTACGCAAGTGTGAAGTTCGTATGTACTGATCTTGACGTCGTGAGGTCACACGCTGCGTGGCAAGTGTTTGACGGAGCCTGTTCGCCAGAATTTCACCCTCAATCGTCGAATAGTCTTCGAATGGACTCCAAAATGACGTGCGACATCAATTTGTCGGGTCCCAGCATCCAACATGCCTATTGCGCGTTCTTTTAAATTTTCTCCTAACGTCGGCATGACGTTAATCGAGTTACGTCTGAGATGCTGCCTACAGCGCGTATTCTCCTAGAGTTTGTTCGTGTTTTTCTTACTTGGCAGACTTGTATGCTTCGCAATGGACAATAATATCGAAGTGAATACTGCAGGAGCACCTTGTACATGCCAAAACGATAAAACGTCAATTTCGTGGCGCACTTGCTGTTACAGATGAATTAATTCAATGAAACCCGTGCATCGCAAATGGATATCCCGTGCGATCTTTTGTGTATAATTTTATAATTATACGCCATCAATTCATCTCAAAATATGAAATTATAAAAGGGGACAAGACTTGTTCACTTGAGTATATTACCTGTACAAATGGGGGGAAAATCTTAAAATCAGAACTGAAAATTTACAATAAAACAAGAATTCCGCCACGGAAGCAGTGTCGCGCCTGCCGAGGCATTTGACCGTAACATGATCATGGGCATGTGCTAAAGTAAACATCATAAAAAACTGTCAGAGAAGTTCATGCTTAAAACACAATCAAAGTACTGAAAGTACTGAACATAGGGTACTACAAGATTAAACTAGATTGATTGATTGATTGTTGGTGTTACAGTTTCATTAACGCTTAAAGGTACATGCCCACTCAGTAGGTACAAAATGTTATTTACATCAGAGACATCATCCGAGACATTTCCTGGCAAAATAAACATTCATGCGCCATTATCCCACGTACTGATTGGCATTATTATACATTTTATATCAGACGTAAATTTACACACTAATATCAGGGGCGATAACCGTGTCTGCTTAAAATGTTAACGGACATTACTATTTAATCTCTGTATTTATTTTATGATGTGCAATGATCATACTTTAAAATCTGTCGAAAATATTATTTTTTCAGGTGACGCATTTCTTTAGTACATGTATAAATAATTAAAAAATATCATGCCTCATTTGCATATGAAAATAGCCTGATACAGAGTGGCCTGCGGTTCTCTTACCAGGCGAATTGAAATTCCTGGAGCGCAGGATTGCAATTCGCGTTCCCATTAATTGAAATTGGACCGCAATCGGACTGCAATCATGTGACTGCGGTCCAAAGAGTTGGTTGCGGAATTGCAATACTTATAGCGCAGTTAGCGCTACGCTCCGCTTTTAATTGCAGTTTACGCTCCTTTTTTTCTTTAAACTGCAAAAGAATGACCGATTTACGCTGCACTCTGCGGTCAAACCATCGGACCGCTCTGCTTGACCAATGCGGCAATAAAATGGAAATAGTTGATATTTTCTGACGAAAATATATATTTTCCTATCTGTATTTAGCCATTTAAAATCCAATAAAATATACATAAATAGTAGAATTAGGTGTATATATACGCGTACGCTAAGTTTTTACCGGAAATAGCGAAAGAATGACCGCACAAACGGTATCGCGAAAGAATGACCGCACAAACTTGACCGCAAAAACAGGACCGCGAAAGAATGACCGCACAAACGGGATCGCAAAAGAATAACCGCAAAAACGGGACCGCGATTGGACCGCAATTAGACTGCAATTTCAGAGGGGACGAATTGCAATTCAAGGACCGCTGGATTGCAATTCTTGGTAAGAGAATCGCAGGCGGGAGTGTACCACCGCGCATCACTATCAGTAAAATAAATATTACTAAATGATTATATCTGTATAGCGGGCACTTGTAACGTTTAGAACTGGTGGAATAGTGACACAGTTATACACTTATTTAATTCCTATAAATGACATTTTGGGCTTACCGAGTGGGCATGTACCTTTAAAGCGCTGGAAACGACAATTGTCGTCTGCTGTTTTAAATATTTTTATATTGTCTCCTCAAAAACATACTGTGACGATTCTACTGCGCTGCCGACACAGGTTTTTAAAGAGATTAAAATATACAAAATGAGCAGACGACAATTTTCTTTTTCAGCGTTTTAATGGTTAAGGGGTAAACTATTGATATGGCACAAGTACAGTATGCACTGCTACAGTATGTACCAAAACATTCAACAACATTACAGATTATGCATAGCAATATCAGAAAGATACGGTAACAAATATACAAGACATCATCAATTCAAGTATAAATACAGATTCCAGATATCTATGATCATTATAGATATATTGAAAACTGATTGAAGAGCAATAGTTACAAGAATTCAGCCACGGAAGCGGTGTCGCGCCTGAAAATGCCTTATCGGTACAAAACAATGTTGTAGCAGGATTTTTAGCTCACCTGAGCGAAGCTCATGTGAGCTATTATTACCGCAATGTGTCCGTCGTCGTCCGTGAACATTTTCAAGCGTTTTTTCCTCAGTAACCATTGGGCCTATAGTCACCAAACTTCATGATCATGGTCCTTAGGTAGGGGGATTACAAAATTGTTAAAATGACGTCATTGCGTAATCCAAGATGGCCGCCGTCTAAAAATAGCACAAATTCTTCAAAAAATCTTCTTCTCAAGAAGCGCCAACCGGATTTCGACAAAACTTGGTAGGAATGATCGATGTACAATGCTCTTTCAAAGTTGTTAAAATGGTGACCCTGGGGTCAAAACTGGGCGTGGACCGTGGGGTCAAATTGGGGTCAAATTTTATTTTTGACCGAATATGGTCATGTCATATATCGAATTGAAGGTATCATAAAGGCGATCACTCTGGTGCATTTTTTTTCGAAATCTGATGGTTATGTCATCCAAGATGGCCGCCAAAAGGTCGTTCTTTTATTAGAGATTTCAAAATTCTTCTTCACATGAATCGCTTGGCCCATGGTAGCCAAACTTAAAAGTTATGGTCCATGGGTGAAGCCTTTTCAGATTTGTTAAAATGGAGGTCATCGCTTATCCAAGATGGCCGCCGTCTAAAAATAGCATAAATTCTTAAAAAATCTTCTTCTCATGAACCGCTAGCCGGATTTCGACGAAACTTGGTAGGAATGATCAATGTACAATGCTCTTTCAAAGTTGTTAAAATGGTCACCCCGGGGTCAAAAATGGGCGTGGCCTGTGGGGTCAAATTTGGGTCAAATTTGATTTTTGACCGAATATGGTCAAGTCATATATCGAATTGAAGGTATCAAAGAGGCGATCACTCTGGTGCATTTTTTGTCGAAATCTGATGGTTATGTCATCCAAGATGGCCGCCGAAAGGTCAAAAGGTCGTTCTTTTATTAGAGATTTCAAAATTCTTCTTCACATGAACCGAACTTAAAAGTTATGGTCCATGGGTGAAGCCTTTTCAGATTTTCATCGTAAAAGAACAACCTTTTGACCTGTCGGTGGCCATCTTGGATGACGCAATCATCTGATTTTGGAAAAACATGCTCCACAGTGATCGTCTCGTCGATACCTTGGATTGGATATATTATATGACCATATTCGGTCAAAAATATAATTTGACCCCTAGTTGACCCCTCGGACCACGCCCATTTTTGACCCAGGTGCCACCATATGAACAAATCTGAAACAGCATTAAATATCAATCATTCACACAAGTTTCGTCGTAAAATCAGCCTGGAGGTTTGTGAGAAGAAGATTTTTTTGGACAATTTGACCTACTTTTTCAACGGCGGACATCTTGAATTTGGTGATGACCTCCATTTTAACAAAAATGGACAGGCTTCACCCACAGACCATTACAGTTAAGTTTGGCCAATATCGGCCAAGCAGTTCACAAGAAGAAATACGTTTGAAATCTTAATAAAAAGAACAACTTTTTTACCTTTCGGTGGCCATCTTGGATGACAAAATCATCTGATTTAGACAAAAAAATGCTCCAGAGTGATCGACTAGTCGATACCTTCGAACTGATATATTATATGACCATATTCGGGCAAAAATATAATTTGACCCCAAGGGCCACGCCAATTTTTAACCCAGGGGCCACCATATGAACAAATCTGAAACAGCGTTAACTATCAATCATTTACACCAAGTTTCGTCGAAATCGGCCTGGAGGTTTGGTTTGTAGAGAAGAAGAATTTTTGACAATTTGACCTACTTTTCAACGGCGGACATCTTGGATTTGGTGATGACCTCCATTTTAACAAAAATGGACAGGCTTCACCCACAGACCATTACAGTTAAGTTTGGCCAATATCGGCCAAGCAGTTCACAAGAAGAATACGTTTGAAATCTTTAATAAAAGAACAACTTTTTTACCTTTCGGTGGCCATCTTGGATGACAAAATCATCTGATTTAGACAAAAAATGCTCCAGAGTGATCGACTAGTCGATACCTTCGAACTGATATATTATATGACCATATTCGGGCAAAAATATAATTTGACCCCAAGGGCCACGCCCATTTTTGACCCAGGGGCCACCATATGAACAAATCTGAAACAGCGTTAACTATCAATCATTTACATCAAGTTTCGTCGAAATCGCCCTGGAGGTTTGTGAGAAGAAGATTTTTTGACAATTTGACCTACTTTTCAACGGCGGACATCTTGGATTTGGTGATGACCTCCATTTTAACAAAAATGGACAGGCTTCACCCACAGACCATTACAGTTAAGTTTGGCCAATATCGGCCAAGCAGTTCACAAGAAAAATACGTTTGAAATCTTTAGTAAAAGAACAACTTTTTTTACCTTTCGGTGGCCATCTTGGATGACAAAATCATCTGATTTAGAGTGATCGACTAGTCGATACCTTCGATTTGATATATTATATGACCATATTCGGTCAAAAATAAAATTTGACTCATATTTGACCCCTCGGGCCACGCCCATTTTTGACCCAGGGGCCACCATATGAACAAATCTGAATCAGCATTTACTATCGATCATTCATACAAAGTTTCGTCAAAATCGGCCCGGCGGTTCGTGAGAAGAAGATTTTTTAAGAATTTTACCTACTTTTCCACGGCGGCCATCTTGGATTGTCGATGACCTTCATTTTCGCAAATCTGAAATGGCATCACCCATATATCATCCCTGTAAAGTTTGACCAACATCGGCTCAGCAGTTCGGGAGAAGAAGATGATTGAAAATGTTCACGGACGACGGACACTTTGCCACAAGAATAGCTCACATGAGCTTCGCTCAGGTGAGCTAAAAAGGTGAAGGTTATGTGAATTGGTGGCATGAGTATTCCTAATGCTGAATAAACATGTATCAAGAGTCCAAATAAGCAAATACGCAGCTTATCTGGAGCTCTGCTGTCTTATCACTTTGTGCACATATCTGATCCAGTGCCTAAAATAATTTATGATGTAACAAATATCTACACTGGCTTAAAACACAGGCATTCGGCGTGTTTCGGCTTTCATACTCTAATATATAGGCTTCTGACTTTGGTCAGACACGACCTCGTATCATAACAGATTCCGCAATTTTATTAACGCTAATGCGACTATTTTGGAGGAAAGCGCACATGTTCATTTGAAAATTATTGTTATCTTGCTAAAATAGCATAGTTCGAACATATTTATTACAACTCCTTTTCCTAGGTCGTACACAACCTCGTATCATAACAAATGAAATCATGTGTTTAAGGCTCTAACATCAATAATGTAGTGGCAAGTTCATATGATCATTTGAGAATTATCAATATCCTGCAGAAATACATAGAATATTTCAATTTTAAACATGTTTTTTTGTTATGATACGAGGTCGTGTCCATGATAGCCGAAACCCTCTAGGATAACAATAATCAGCAGAAAACAATATAAGGTTCGACCATGACCAGCCGCTGGTAAACGTTTGCCGTGGCACAAGAGAACTGTTTGAACCCCGAGTCCGTAAGTTATTGTTACATTTCCGTCGGAATTATATATAGAATCTTTCATATCGGTGGGTCGAACAAGTCGGATCAGCCCACACAGGATATCCAGGTTTGACACGTTTCCAGTCAAGGCAGTGTCAATCTAAGCATCTTACAAGTAGCTACTGACATCCATTGGTTCATGGTCCGGGTCTTGGAATTCAGGTGGAGGATCATACTCCTGGAATCATAGGTTACGTGAGGATTTATTTAACAGGGTTGACTGGGATTTTACGTCTGTTGAACAGCCAAGGTCATTTTCAGACAAGTGCGTTTGATCCCGTATTTAGACTGCTGCATTGGGGGGAAATCACACAATCAGAATAGAATATTTATATCAAACAAATATATATTCAGCCGTTGAACAGCAAGGTCATATGCGGTTGTGACTGCAGAAATAATGAGGCTTATCGCTTTTGCGACCAGTGTAGATCCAGATCAGCATGTGCATCCGCACAGTCCGATTAGGATCTGCAATATTCGCCATTCCATCAATGCCAAACCAGATCTCATATCGGAATTCCGGTAAGGATGAACCCAGATCATTAAATTACCCATCACATGTTTCCACCTGCCACCCACTCAATGCATCTAACAAGCAATATAGATCATGATCAGGCTGTGTGAGTCTGCTATAAGATCAGGAGCTACACTGGTCACAAGTTCCATAAGCCTCATTTCTCCAGCCACATATACAAACAGGAATTTACTTGAATGGGGATAAAAACTGCACATTCAGCAATACAATTACAACAAGACATTATGTTTGTAAAACAAGGATATTGTGTGATATTATTTTACCCAATTAAAATTTTGAAATACCCAATTGCTTCAGAAATGATGGAGTGAAAATACTCAATTACAAATTCCTTATCTGGAGCTCTGATACCCCCCCCCCCCACCCCCCCCCCACCCGCCCCCATGGCATATTTGACGTACATGGTCGGACTGAAATATTACGCCCTAGAAGACGAATTGCAGATTGGAGAAATTCCGGCAAACTTTGTAACCGGACAAAAGGCCACATAGTCCCTGACCCAGCACTCTGCTACATAGAGAATACCAGGGTAGTGTCTTGTTATATCAAGTTTATCAGGTAAGGCTAGGAAACGCGTTGGAATTGCGAGTTGATAAGGTCAAGGTCAATGTTGATAAGGTCACGGTCGTGTTAATGGTGGCGCGAGTGTGTGACAAATCTTCAGATGATTCAAGTGTCCAAGTATTGAAGCAATCCTTCGCGCAATATTGAAGATATTACATGTTGGAAAAACTCTTACAAACTTTTTGACGCAACAAAATGACTAAGTGTTTCAGCGTCATTTCGAAGGTGACCAAGGTCAAGGTTGTGTTAATGGTGGCGCGAGTGTGTGACAAATGTCCAGGTGATTCAAGTGTCAATGTATCGAAGCAATCCGTCACGTAATATTGAAGATATTACATGTTGGAGAAACAAAGTTGTTGACGCAAATGTACAGACGGACGTACGGATGGAACCTTAAGATCAACGCAATATGCCCCCCTTGCTATCGCATAGGGGGCATAATAACTGGAATGGATTTTGATTTGTTAATCCAATTGTCACAAAATAATTTTCAGACCATGTTTTTCTTCTGAAAAATATTTGGAAAAGGTGCAGATCCTGATGAGACGGCTCTTCGTCGAGCCGGCTCCTCTGGATCTACACCGTTTGCACAGGCAGCTATAGAGGTCTGTGGTGCTGAATGTGTTAGCGTAAGGCGTGGCGTACCTGGTAACTGCTCTGTGAGCATGCCAGTGATAGCTGATTTAGTTCCTCCACCGGTGTTGGTGGGCACCTCCTCTTGCTGGCCATAGACTTTCCCTTTACTCTTGTATTCCCGTCTCGCTCTACAACAGGAAAACAAGTGAAAGGGTATAACGTCACAGCAACATGTGACGTCATATCGAGACACAATATCATGTGTCATTCAAAAGACCAATTGTTTAATTAATAGTTTTAGTTCACAACTTCGCATATTTAATTTTTTAGAAAATTAATTTTTATGTCTGCTACATATAGAATACCAGTGTAGTCCCTTTTGATATCTAAGCGTCCGCATGCGGGTAGGTTTTGAGAGGGGTTCTATGAAAAAACAAGCAAACTGTGTATGCTAGTTTACACTATTTACTGGTGAAGTAATATGAAAATTGATTTGGGACTTGTCTGTCTAAGTTTTAAATCCGTTCATGAATTTACACTTAAATAAGCTGAATAGGAGTGTTTTCTTATTATTTAGCGGCAATTTAAATTCATCAACCCTTTGCACACTGCAAAGGGTTGAGGGAGTTAACATAAATTTACATTTGTTTATTTTTTCAAAGCCTTGTTTGTTTTCACCGGATACGTAAGAAGGTTTTGGCTATCCAGGTGGATGCTGGACAGAGAAAAACAATGGCATGGCTTTATCAGGCAAGGCTCATGGAGGAACTCCTACTGCTTCCATGCCAATCCAGATTAAATGTTTCTCAACAATTCTGCAAAAACCAGGAACCCACTTTTCCGACATTTCGGCACAAGGCCTTTATCAAGGAATTAGTTTCTACTGAACGCTAAGTGGCATCCATTTTAGATTTCACAATGTTTATCATTGGCATTCATTTTGCCAATGATAAACATTGTGAAGTCTAAAATGGATGCCACTTAGCGTTCAGTAAATACAAATTCCTTGATAAAGGCCTTGTGCTGAAACATCGGAAACGTGGGTTCCTGGTTTTTGCAGAATTGTTCAACATATTGTATTATTGCGGAAAGATTAAAATATATCTCAACAGATGCTAGTCTGGTCTTCTATTTATCACGTAATGGACTTGTTTCTGTTGCTTCATTACACGGACATCATTCGGTATATAATGCCATTCGACCAGTCTGGGGTGGGAACAGTTCCAAATACCAAATCATGAAAATGGCTAAACAAACATATTGTTGCAACCACAAATGCTTGAAAATGCTTTTCCCCCCGTGTTCAAACACTAGTCATTTTCTGCAATTATCAGGAACCTCAAATCCTGATTTCAGGAAATATCTTGAAAATTCCCACCACTGACCAATGAAACGTCAGTTTTCAATTCGTTGTAACGCGGATATCAGGTAAATGCCCGATACGACATTATAATTATATTACCAGTCAGAACACATCCGCAGTCTGATCATGACCTGCACTGTTTGTCACTCCGTCAAGGAAATACGTGCAATGCTTCTAACAAGCAATATAGATCATTACAAGGCTACAGAAGCGTCCTATTTTATCAGGAGCTACACTGGGCACAAATCCCATAAGCCCCATTTCTCTATTCACAGCCCAAATCATTGTAAATTGTGATTATATCTGTAGTCTCTCGTTTCGAAGCTGTTCCTTGACCTTGGAACACGGACGAATATAATGCAGTTTCTCGCCATTCGCGACTCGTTCATTGCGTACTGAAATTGATTGATTGATTGATTGATTGATTGATTGATTGATTGATTTATCAAGGGTGGGAACAGATACAAATGCCCAATCCTGAAAATGACGACATATTTTAGCACCAAAATGCATAAAAGTATTTTTTTGCAATTAAAGTTCCTCTATTAAGACCACCTGTGGTTCTGAAAAAAGTGGTCTTATTACTGGGACTCAGTAAAAAGACAACTCCTTAATAAGACTATAATAATAAGATATTCGTCATTTAATACGTATTTGCTCAGGGCTTTTCCAGAACTTTTGGTATGGGGTGGGGGGGGGGGGGGGGGGGGTTGGACGGCACCCAATTTAAATGTGTGCATAGTGGGTCTATCTTCCTAGGGCGAAATAAATCAAGGAGGCTATTTAGCAGGTGAAATAAATAAAATAAATATGGATGGGGTCAGTTTGTTTGTTTATTAGTGTTTAACGGCCTATCAACAGCTAAGGTCATGTAAGGCCGGGCAAACGGGTTCGATCCCATTTTAACCTGCTGCATTGGGGGGAAAATCCCAAAATCAGAACGGAATATTTACATCGAGAACAAATATATTCAGCCCTGAAATTAGAATAACCTGACCTGGTGCAAAAGGTGCAGATCCAGATGAGACGGCTTGTAACGTAATGGCTTGTCTGGATCTACACTGTTTGAAAAGACCTCTATAGAGGGCTGTAGTGTTGAAACGGTTAGCGTGAGTAGCGAACACATAATAGACTACTTTACTATGGAATAAATGTTTTTGTTTGTTTGTTGGTGTTTAACGGCCTAAAAACAGCTAAAGTAATTTAAGGCCAAGCCAATGGCTCCCGTACTGACCCTATGTTTTCGGACACCCTAAATATTTGGACACCCTTCATTATCACAAAAATAATTATTTTTCGTGTCTCTAAATTTCGGACAGGTGTGAAATGTGGATATTTTTTTAAACCTATGTTTTCGGACAGTAAAAAAATCATAATTGGAAACATTTTTCATCCATATAATTATGTTTATTACTACGGTGACAATATTTACTGAAATCTGCAAGCTTCAGTAGACAATGAATTAACACATTAAGTCTGTGTACAAGTTTTTTGGAAACGCAATAAGCAACATAATGCGTTACGTCTCAGATTTGATAAACCATTGAAAGGGGGCAGGACGAACGTGCATTTGGCACAGGACAGTAGAGGACCATTAGAGCAATGCGTATGAATGCATGTATAAAATATGAAGGCATTCCTTGCAAATAAACAGATTTTACACAACATTTACCCCAACGTTAAGTTTATGAACATGCTAAGTTTGTGACCTTGACCTTTGGGTAAGGGTTGGGTGGTGTCATGGTTTGCTACGTCATGATTTTGCTACAGATAGGGTCATCTGAGGAATGCATGTATGAAATATCAAGGCATTCCATGAAAGGAAACAGATGTTATAAGAAATTTACCCCAATGTTAACTTTATGAATGTGCTAAGTTTGTGACCTTGACATTGTGGTAAGGGTTGGGTGGTGGGTCATGGATTTGCTACAGCATGATAGAGGGTCATCTGAGGAATGCATGTATGAAATATCAAGGCGTTCCATGAAAGGAAACAGATGGTATAAGAAATTTACCCCAACATTAAGTTTATGAATGTGCTAAGAATGTGACCTTGACCTTGGGGTAGGGGTTGGGTGGTGGGTCATGGATTTGCTACAGCATGATAGAGGGTCATCTGAGGAATGCATGTATGAAATATCAAGGCGTTGCATGAAAGGAAACAGATGTTATAAGAAATTTACCCCAATGTTAACTTTATGAATGTGCTAAGAATGTGACCTTGGGGTAAGGGTTGGGTGGTGGGTCATGGCTTTGCTACAGCATGATAGAGGGTCATCTGAGGAATGCATGTATGAAATATCAAGGCGTTGCATGAAAGGAAACAGATGTTATAAGAAATTTACCCCATGTTAAGTTTATGAATGTGCTAAGTTTGTGACCTTGACCTTGGGGTAAGGGTTCGGTGGTGGGTCATGGGTTTGGTACAGCATGATAGAGGGTCATCTGAGGAATTCATGTATGAAATAACAAGGTGTTCCATGAAAGGAAACAGAAGTTATAAGACATTTACCCAACGTTAAGTTTGTGGACGACGCTGACGCCGACGACGCCGGGGGTATGCCATAAGCGCTTATGCACTTCGTGCAGGCGAGCTAAAAATGACGTTTGCGCACAGTGTAATCCCAGATCTACGGTGTCCTGTTAGGGCCACATTACATTCTCGCGTTCTTGCTCTCTCGACTTATACACGAGATCGCGAGGCGAAAACGCGAGATTCAATATCGCAATCTCGCCTCGCGATCTCGCAATCTCGTGATCTCACGGTCAGAAGTAAATATATGCGCATGCTCTCTGGGAATGCGTTTTGTACGGTGGCACAGAGGGGACATAAAATATTTTTTACTTTCAAGGATAAAGCAGACAGTCTGATCAGGATCTGCATTGTTCGCCATTCAATCAATGACACATACACAAGCTTAATCCTGTACCTTTAACAACTGCACTGGCTTCCTTCTCAGACAGAGATAAGCCCGCCATCTTGGTCTGCAATTCTTCCACAGCCAGGTTACACCTGTCGAAAATAGTAGTCATGTACATGTCCGAGAAGTATAAAAGTATAACTTTATCAGTGGAACACTGTACGACTAGTTTGTGGTACTAAAGTTTACGTTGGGACAGACAACGCCATAACTTAATATGTCCCATTTTTCAAACGACCGTATACAAATATATATATTTATGAAATTAAAACCAGAAATTGTCGACAAGTGCATTTCAATACCCCTCCCCGCCTACAGACAGCCACTAAAACATATAGGGAGATAACTTATATGTTAGAAAGGTGATAAACTGCGAAATAAAAACCAAAGAGAGATAACTAAAACATTAGTGAGGCAAGAGTTGTCCATCTTGCATGCAACACACCTTTGGGTCGTGGGCTATGCATTTAGGTGTCGAATCAAAAATCAAAATAAACTTTGCGCATCTACTCATCATAAGGAAGCTACATACCAAGTTTCAGGTCTGTAGCTATTACAGTTTAAAAGTTTTACAATCACAAGGCAAAATTGCCAAATTCTAAGTCGAAAAGGGGGAGATAATACATGACCGGGGGTCAAATCACAAAATGAAATAAACTTTGCGCATCTACTCATCATAAGGAAGCTACATACAGAGTTTCATGTCTGTCACTATTACAGTTTAAAAGTTTTACAAATCACAAGGCAAAATTGCCAAATTCTAAGTAAAATGAGGGACATAATCCATGAATCAAAATAAGAAATAAACTTTGCGCATCTACTCATCATAAGGGAGCTACATACCGAGTTTCAGGTCTGTAGCTATTACGGTTTAAAAGTTTTACGAATCACAAGGCAAAATTGTTTTGCCTTACAAACAAGGTGAACATCAGTGACATTGACCTTGGGCGGTTGGACGTGCGTCGTATGCAAAACAAAGCAACATCCCATGACACACATTGTGGCCAAATATTATCAAAATCGGTTCCGGAGTTCAGTTATTGAAAAATGAAAGGTGTTACTAACGTATTACGTATGTTTTATGGACAAACGCTAAGACTAATAAAGTAGTGAGGCGAGAGTTTTCATTACTGCGCGTGACACACCTTCGAGTTGTGGTCTATGTAAACATATATCAGAGCTCCAGATAAGCTTTGTGTTTAAAGTGTACTATACCACCTGATTTCAAAATCATTGCGTATTTTACTTTTACAAATGGATTATTGATTTTCTTGTTTAGTGCAATTCCAGAATTAAACGTTGGGGGGGGGGTGGGGGTGGGTGGGGGTGGGGGTGGGGGTGGGGTGGGGGAGGGGGGGGGGGGCACTTTTTTTCAAACCCCACCACCCATCAATAATAATTTTCGTTGACACCCAGCAATCATCAATTTAACATACCGGTATTACCGAACCCCACCACCTTCATTTAGAAAGAAGAAAAAACCAGCCCCACCACCCATCCATAAAAAATAATAATATGTCAACCCTACCACCAATCAATAAAAATTACTGACCCACCTTATAAACGAAGGAAAGTAATATCATAACGATCGACCATACGTACTTAGAATAACAGCTGACGTAACGCGCGGTAAACTAGAATAACAGCTGACGTAACGCGCGGTAAACTGAAATGGCCTATGTGACAATTGACATTTACGCATCAAATGTGCTGAATAATAAAGCAAGATGAACTGGATATACACAAGCCGCAAATGCCATAACCCCCATTTCTCCATCCAAAGCCACATTTCTCCACATTGGGCGTTATAAACACCAATTCAATTCCATTCCCAATCTCATATCGGTCAAATGTTTCCTGTCGGGTATTGTTTGGTTGTAAATTTTCAAAGTGACGTCCACACGTCTGCCATCCTGTGAATAATTAATTAGGACCGATTATCTCAATCCCATATTTAAAGCTCTTTGATGTAAGATTTTAGATGCTAAATCAAGCATCGCGCACATTCAGATCGCACTCGGTAACATTCGGTAATGGTCGTTTTCCGTTGCTAGGTTGCCGACTGACTGTGTTACTATTTTTGTAAAGTATTGACAAGTATTCACGCATCAATACCTTATGACATGTGCGACCAGCATAGCCCCTGATTCGCCTGCCGCATACACCGATATGGGGCTATGCTGGAATGTCGTGTATCCAGGTATTACCTATGTCTATTGTTAAACTAATCAATAAGCAGTGAATACAGACATCTGTACCATCGATCTATCTGTACTATCATCTATATCCACCGTGGTCCACAGTGTCAATATTTGGCTGGGGGGAGGGAATTCTTTATGGCCTATTTCTCAGGTGCAGGTCAATAGTAGGAGTTACTATTGCCTTGGGGAAGCAGTTTACACATGGCTGCTGCGTGTTTGCGATTAACACGAATGACAAATATGGTGGAATTATATAAACAAATTTCTTCGCAAGTAGGTTCAATAAGTTTATTACATGCATCTTGAATTTTTAATAAGCATATTAATCAATAAATAACAATAAATACAACATAATTTTAGACAAAATAAAGTCTAATTTATGCCTAGACTAGTAAAGCTAGCTGACCTTTGGGCGTACTGGCGTTTTCATGTTGGACAAGAAAATGGAGTCATGTGTATGAATCAGAATGTAATAACGAGATGGTGCCTAAAAAGGAGTATTAATATAAACACAAAATCATATTAAATTTGTTAACAATTATATTGTTACAGCTTTTAAACAAGTACTATTGTATGTACTATTAAGATTATATAGTATTATTCCTTCTTTATCCGTTTATTATGAAGTTATTTTCAAAAATAAATATTCCACTATAATAAGTCCATTAGTAAACAAGAGTTATCTCCCTTAAGTCAGAACAAGACTACTGTCACGTACGCACATTTTGGTCTAGAAAGTGCAATTTTTTATAACTTCGAACTCCTTGTTTGGTGTGTAGCACCAGAGGAAGACCAAATCAAACAATTTATAGGAATGACACAGTATATAAGACAGTAATCTGTGCTGGGCTATTGTTAAACCGGTGATATGTTTTTTTTATGCAAAGTCATACTGTCAACGCGAATGGGGACACATGATGTTTCACAACAGAAATTGGACGTCCGAGATTACTAGTTACATGTCTTAGTCATCTAATTGTGGCGTGTTTATTCAAAATATTTACTGTCATTTAAAAATTATGTTTTGAATGATTTTGAATAATTTTACACTATTATTTTAACACAAGATGGCGACCGAGAATATGGCGTAAATATCGCGATACGCAAAAACCGTACCGCGATAAGTATCGGCAGAATGAGATATCGCAAAATACCGGTATACCGGTATATCGTTGCACCACTAGTAATTACCGATACCACCATTAATGTTTTGCAGTTTTACACTGTGAACCCACAATTAAATAATTGCCGTGTTTCACTCGATCCAATAATTAAATAATTGCCGGTTTTCACTGGAGCCCATAAGTAAATAATTACTGTTATTCACTGGGCCCCCACCATGCATCAATTAGAATTTCCTGTGGACCCAACCACCCATCCATTTTAATTTCATGCAGACCCCACTACCCATCAATAAATAATGCTAGTTTGGCCAGCATCGGCCTTGTGGTTCCTGAGAAAACGACATCCAAAATCTTGAATAAATGGACCTTTTGGTGGCCATCATGGATGACAATCATCCGATTCTGACAAATATTGCACCAGAGCAATCGCCTCATCGATATAAAAGAACGACCGTTTGACATTTCGGCGGCCATCTTGGGGGTGGGGGGTGGGGTGGGTGGGGGGTGGGGGTGGGGGCACTTTTTTTCAAACCCCAACACCCATCAATAATAATTTTCGTTGACACCCAGCAATCATCAATTTAACATACCGGTATTACCGAACCCCACCACCTTCATTTAGAAAGAAGAAAAAACCAGCCCCACCACCCATCCATAAAAAATAATAATATGTCAACCCTACCACCAATCAATAAAAATTACTGACCCACCTTATAAACGAAGGAAAGTAATATCCATAACGATCGACCATACGTACTTAGAATAACAGCTGACGTAACGCGCGGTAAACTAGAATAACAGCTGACGTAACGCGCGGTAAACTGAAATGGCCTATGTGACAATTGACATTTACGCATCAAATGTGCTGAATAATAAAGCAAGATGATCTGGATATACACAAGCCGCAAATGCCATAACCCCCATTTCTCCATCCAAAGCCAGCCACATTTCTCCACATTGGGCGTTAAACACCAATTCAATTCCATTCCCAATCTCATATCGGTCAAATGTTTCCTGTCGGGTATTGTTTGGTTGTAAATTTTCAAAGTGACGTCACACGTCTGCCATCCTGTGAATAATTAATTAGGACCGATTATCTCAATCCCATATTTAAAGCTCTTTGATGTAAGATTTTAGATGCTAAATCAAGCATCGCGCACATTCAGATCGCACTCGGTAACATTCGGTAATGGTCGTTTTCGTTGCTAGGTTGCCGACTGACTGTGTTACTATTTTTGTAAAGTATTGACAAGTATTCACGCATCAATACCTTATGACATGTGCGACCAGCATAGCCCCTGATTCGCCTGCGCATACACCGATATGGGGCTATGCTGGAATGTCGTGTATCCAGGTATTACCTATGTCTATTGTTAAACCTAATCAATAAGCAGTGAATACAGACTATCTGTACCATCGATCTATCTGTACTATCTATCTATATCCACCGTGGTCCACAGTGTCAATATTTGGCTGGGGGGAGGGAATTCTTTATGGCCTATTTCTCAGGTGCAGGTCAATAGTAGGAGTTACTATTGCCTTGGGGAAGCAGTTTACACATGGCTGCTGCGTGTTTGCGATTAACACGAATGACAAATATGGTGGAATTATATAAACAAATTTCTTCGCAAGTAGGTTCAATAAGTTTATTACATGCATCTTGAATTTTTAATAAGCATATTAATCAATAAATAACAATAAATACAACATAATTTTAGACAAAATAAAGTCTAATTTATGCCTAGACTAGTAAAGCTAGCTGACTTTGGGCGTACTGGCGGTTTTCATGTTGGACAAGAAAATGGAGTCAGTGTATGAATCAGAATGTAATAACGAGATGGTGCCTAAAAAGGAGATATTAATAAACACAAAATCATATTAAAATTTGTTAACAATTATATTGTTACAGCTTTTAACAAGTACTATTGTATGTACTATTAAGATTATATAGTATATTCCTTCTTTATCCGTTTATTATGAAGTTATTTTCAAAATAAATATTCCACTATAATAAGTCCATTAGTAAACAAGAGTTATTCTCCCTTAAGTCAGAACAAGACTACTGTCACGTACGCACATTTTGGTCTAGAAAGTGCAATTTTTTATAACTTCGAACTCCTTGTTTGGTTTGTGTAGCACCAGAGGAAGACAAAATCAAACAACAATTTATAGGAATGACACAGTATATAAGACAGTAATCTGTGCTGGCTATTGTTAAACCGTGATATATGTTTTTTTTATGCAAAGTCAGACTGTCAACAGCGAATGGGGACACATGATGTTTCACAACAGAAATTGGACGTCCGAGATTACTAGTTACATGTCTTAGTCATCTAATTGTGGCGTGTTTATTCAAAATATTTACTGTCATTTAAAAATTATGTTTTGAATGATTTTGAATAATTTTACACTATTATTTTAACACAAGATGGCGACCGAGAATATGGCGTAAATATCGCGATACGCAAAAAAAACAAAAACCGTACCGCGATAAGTATCGGCAGAATGAGATATCGCAAAATACCGGTATACCGGTATATCGTTGCACCACTAGTAATTACCGATACCACCATTAATGTTTTGCAGTTTTACACTGTGAACCCACAATTAAATAATTGCCGTGTTTCACTCGATCCAATAATTAAATAATTGCCGGTTTTCACTGGAGCCCATAAGTAAATAATTACTGTTATTACATGGGCCCCCACCATGCATCAATTAGAATTTCCTGTGGACCCAACCACCATCCATTTTAATTTCATGCAGACCCCACTACCATTCAATAAATAAATGCTAGTTTGGCCAGCATCGGCCTTGTGGTTCCTGAGACAAAACGACATCCAAAATCTTGAATAAATGGACCTTTTGGTGGCCATCATGGATGACAATCATCCGATTCTGACAAATATTGCACCAGAAGCAATCGCCTCATCGATATAAAAGAACGACCGTTTGACATTTCGGCGGCCATCTTGGGGGTGGGGGTGGTGGGGGTGGGGGTGGGGGTGGGGGTGGGGTGGGGGCACTTTTTTTCAAACCCCACCACCATCAATAATAATTTTCGTTGACACCCAGCAATCATCAATTTAACATACCGGTATTACCGAACCCCACCACCTTCATTTAGAAAGAAGAAAAAACCAGCCCCACCACCCATCCATCCATAATAATATGTCAACCCTACCACCAATCAATAAAAATTACTGACCCACCTTATAAACGAAGGAAAGTAATATCCATAACGATCGACCATACGTACTTAGAATAACAGCTGACGTAACGCGCGGTAAACTAGAATAACAGCTGACGTAACGCGCGGTAAACTGAAATGGCCTATGTGACAATTGACATTTACGCATCAAATGTGCTGAATAATAAAGCAAGATGATCTGGATATACACAAGCCGCAAATGCCATAACCCCCATTTCTCCATCCAAAGCCACATTTCTCCACATTGGGCGTTAAACACCAATTCAATTCCATTCCCAATCTCATATCGGTCAAATGTTTCCTGTCGGGTATTGTTTGGTTGTAAATTTTCAAAGTGACGTCACACGTCTGCCATCCTGTGAATAATTAATTAGGACCGATTATCTCAATCCCATATTTAAAGCTCTTTGATGTAAGATTTTAGATGCTAAATCAAGCATCGCGCACATTCAGATCGCACTCGGTAACATTCGGTAATGGTCGTTTTCGTTGCTAGGTTGCCGACTGACTGTGTTACTATTTTTGTAAAGTATTGACAAGTATTCACGCATCAATACCTTATGACATGTGCGACCAGCATAGCCCCTGATTCGCCTGCGCATACACCGATATGGGGCTATGCTGGAATGTCGTGTATCCAGGTATTACCTATGTCTATTGTTAAACCTAATCAATACAGTGAATACAGACTATCTGTACCATCGATCTATCTGTACTATCTATCTATATCCACCGTGGTCCACAGTGTCAATATTTGGCTGGGGGGAGGGAATTCTTTATGGCCTATTTCTCAGGTGCAGGTCAATAGTAGGAGTTACTATTGCCTTGGGGAAGCAGTTTACACATGGCTGCTGCGTGTTTGCGATTAACACGAATGACAAATATGGTGGAATTATATAAACAAATTTCTTCGCAAGTAGGTTCAATAAGTTTATTACATGCATCTTGAATTTTTAATAAGCATATTAATCAATAAATAACAATAAATACAACATAATTTT
Source organism: Conchocele bisecta (assembly GCA_029237695.1). Lineage (NCBI taxonomy): Eukaryota > Metazoa > Mollusca > Bivalvia > Lucinida > Thyasiridae > Conchocele > Conchocele bisecta. The sequence continues at coordinate 6,653,323 of CM055281.1, forward strand.
AGACAAAATAAAGTCTAATTTATGCCTAGACTAGTAAAGCTAGCTGACCTTTGGGCGTACTGGCGTTTTCATGTTGGACAAGAAAATGGAGTCATGTGTATGAATCAGAATGTAATAACGAGATGGTGCCTAAAAAGGAGTATTAATATACACAAAATCATATTAAATTTGTTAACAATATATTGTTACAGCTTTTAAACAAGTACTATTGTATGTACTATTAAGATTATATAGTATTATTCCTTCTTTATCCGTTTATTATGAAGTTATTTTCAAAAATAAATATTCCACTATAATAAGTCCATTAGTAAACAAGAGTTATCTCCCTTAAGTCAGAACAAGACTACTGTCACGTACGCACATTTTTGGTCTAGAAAGTGCAATTTTTTATAACTTCGAACTCCTTGTTTGGTGTGTAGCACCAGAGGAAGACCAAATCAAACAATTTATAGGAATGACACAGTATATAAGACAGTAATCTGTGCTGGGCTATTGTTAAACCGGTGATATGTTTTTTTTATGCAAAGTCATACTGTCAACGCATGAATGGGGACACATGATGTTTCACAACAGAAATTGGACGTCCGAGATTACTAGTTACATGTCTTAGTCATCTAATTGTGGCGTGTTTATTCAAAATATTTACTGTCATTTAAAAATTATGTTTTGAATGATTTTGAATAATTTTACACTATTATTTTAACACAAGATGGCGACCGAGAATATGGCGTAAAATATCGCGATACGCAAAAACCGTACCGCGATAAGTATCGCAGAATGAGATATCGCAAAATACCGGTATACCGGTATATCGTTGCACCACTAGTAATTACCGATACCACCATTAATGTTTTGCAGTTTTACACTGTGAACCCACAATTAAATAATTGCCGTGTTTCACTCGATCCAATAATTAAATAATTGCCGGTTTTCACTGGAGCCCATAAGTAAATAATTACTGTTATTCACTGGGCCCCCACCATGCATCAATTAGAATTTCCTGTGGACCCAACCACCCATCCATTTTAATTTCATGCAGACCCCACTACCCATCAATAAATAATGCTAGTTTGGCCAGCATCGGCCTTGTGGTTCCTGAGAAAACGACATCCAAAATCTTGAATAAATGGACCTTTTGGTGGCCATCATGGATGACAATCATCCGATTCTGACAAATATTGCACCAGAGCAATCGCCTCATCGATATAAAAGAACGACCGTTTGACATTTCGGCGGCCATCTTGGATGACATAACAATCCGATTTCGACAAGAAATGTACCACAGCGATCGCCTCATTGACACCTTCGATTTAATATATAACATGACCATATTCGGTTAAAAATAAAATTTTACCCCAATTTGATCCCATGGGCCACGCCCATTTTTGACCCCGGGGTCACCATTTTAACAACTTTGAAAGAACATTGTACATCGATCATTCCTACCAAGTTTCGTCGAAATCCGGCTAGCGGTTCATGAGAAGTGGGGGTGGGGGTGGGGGTGGGGGTGGGGGGTGGGGGGGGGGGGCACTTTTTTTCAAACCCCACCACCCATCAATAATAATTTTCGTTGACACCCAGCAATCATCAATTTAACATACCGGTATTACCGAACCCCACCACCTTCATTTAGAAAGAAGAAAAAACCAGCCCCACCACCCATCCATAAAAAATAAAAAATAATAATATGTCCCTAACCCTACCACCAATCAATAAAAATTACTGACCCACCTTATAAACGAAGGAAAGTAATATCCATAACGATCGACCATACGTACTTAGAATAACAGCTGACGTAACGCGCGGTAAACTAGAATAACAGCTGACGTAACGCGCGGTAAACTGAAATGGCCTATGTGACAATTGACATTTACGCATCAAATGTGCTGAATAATAAAGCAAGATGACTGGATATACACAAGCCGCAAATGCCATAACCCCCATTTCTCCATCCAAAGCCACATTTCTCCACATTGGGCGTTAAACACCAATTCAATTCCATTCCCAATCTCATATCGGTCAAATGTTTCCTGTCGGGTATTGTTTTGGTTGTAAATTTTCAAAGTGACGTCACACGTCTGCCATCCTGTGAATAATTAATTAGGACCGATTATCTC
>CM055281.1:6655939-6747504 GCA_029237695.1 Conchocele bisecta
GTTATGTACCACATAACCACAGATGGTGTTGATACGTCCGCAAGTGCACCGGTCAATGCATTTGAATGTCTAATGGAGCAAGGAGGTGTTGCTAAACATCCACAACTGTTATCACGAAATACACCCCGATTTACAAACAAAGACCGACTCTATATAACAATGTAGTCAAACACATGAATGACAATGATTGCTGTTTTCCCACCAGTTCTTTCGGAGATGAGTGAAGAAGTTGATACAAGTAGTATCAAATGCATTGTGGTATTTGGACGGCAACACACATACCATCATGGAACGGGCGATGCATGTTGATAAAGTGTCTCCAATTCCGGAGAGGTTTGTACAATCACACTTCTGAACATGGGTGCTATTAAATGCATCAGTCAATATAAGCCCCCCCCCCTTTACGGGGTATACCCCGGGGCTATTTAATACCGGGGCTTTAATGGTTGATACAAAAATGAGCCCGGATATACCCAGGGATTTACCATGTCTAAGGGCGCCTAGGGCGGGGCTTTTACAGACCATGTGGCGCCGCAGGGCGGGTTTTTTACTGGGGCGTTATTTTGACACAAATATAAGCCCCGCTATTACCGGACCCCGGATGGGAGGTGGTGGGGGCGCGGGGAGTTACATTGACTGATGCATAATTGATCAACATCACACCAACAGTTTTCGACAATTATCATGGATTTGACGTCATCATGCTGCCGCGTCTGCAGACACTTTCTTGTCTGGAGCATAAATTAAAAAAAACACTTCACACAATGCATATAGAGAATGAGTCGTCAAAGGTGTCATGAGAATTAGAACACCGACTCACTGAGTGTAAAGTATTACTGAGATTATTAACGATATATAACACTATTTGCATGTATTTTCGAAGGTGAGAAATATAGCAAAAAAAAATGCTTAAAAATTTCATCAATTCAAAATAAAAAAAATATTTTCCCTACCTACCTACCCACACCTCGGTGGCTTGGGTAGCGGGAGGGGAAACAAACATATTTTTAAAGTCGGCCTTATCGCTGGATAAACAAGAGTTGTCAGAGGACAACGAAGCGCACCCGGTGGCAGCAAAGGAACTGAGGGCACATTTGAACATGGATTTGCCACAGCGTAGTAGGGGACCCTTGGAGCAATGCGTGTGTGAAATATGAAGCAAATCCAAGCAAGAAAATATAGGCCATTATTTACCCGAGCGACTGAGCGTTAAGGTTTCGAGATGCACAAAGTATGTGACCTTGACCCTGGGCTTAGAAGGGGCGGCACGGACGTGGATTTGCCACAGCGCAGTAGAGGACCCTTGGAGCAATGCGTGTGTGAAATATGAAGCAAATCCAAGCAAGGAAACAGAAAATATAGGCCATTATTTACGCGAGCGACTGAGAGTTAAGGTTTCGAGATGCACAAAGTATGTGACATTGACCTTGACCCTGGGCTTAGAAGGGGCGGCACGGACGTGGATTTGCCACAGTGCAGTAGAGGACTATTGGAGCAATGCGTGTGTGAATATGAAGCAAATCCAAGCAAGGAAACAGGAAATATAGGCCATTATTTATGCGAGCGACTGAGCGTTAAGGTTTCGAGATGCACAAAGTATGTGACATTGACCCTGGGCTTAGAAGGGGCGGCACGGATGTGGATTTGCCACAGCGCAGTACAGGACCCTTGGAGCAATGCGTGTGTGAAATATGAAGCAAATCCAAGCAAGGAAACAGAAAAAATAGGCCATTATAATTTTTTAAGACAGACGGACGGACGGACGTACTCCCTGAAGTGACGTTGTGGGGTTTGTTGCATGTGGGGCTTTTGGCCAAGTCTTTTGGGTTTTTTTGGGTGCTATTTGTGGGGTGCAAACAGTGCTAAAGGTGTTATCTCCCCTATACTAACTTGCTCTTGTTTTCTTATGTCTCCTGCATGCACTTGTGGGGTATTTGGGTTTGATCAGTGAAGTACAATATGTACTTGTGGGGAAATTTAGTCAGCCATTGTTTGTGGGGTTTGGATGGACGGACGGTTTTGACCATCACCCTCTGGGGTGTCAATATTTTATTGCTTTTTTGGGCTTTTCAGAAGTGATGGAGTTCATTAAGATATAGTTGCGTATGGGGTGCACCCCACATGCAACAAAAACCCCACATGCATTTCATGTACTCGTGAATCACCCCACAACGTCACTTCAGGGAGAGCGGACGGCCGCCTACGACGCCGAGGGTATGACATAAGCACGGCTTCTTTCGGAAGGCGCGTTAAAAAACGGCAAAGTGTCAACTGTGTAGTGTTGAACTAACATACGCCAGTACAAGAACAAATCTGCGGAATCACCTGAGTGGTAAACATTCCACAGCGAACACGTCCAGCAATATTATTTCTACGAAGCAAGCGAGCATGACGTCATTCGTACACACGCCGAAGAAAGTGTCAACCTCCAAAAGTGAGAAAATCACGCAATCTGTTGCAAACATGATTGTATCGGATTATTTACCACTAAGTTTTGTGGAAGGTGACGGCTTCCGCGATCTCATGCGTGTTGTAGCACCGGATTACAAGGCGACCCGTCGGAATACAGTTCGCTCACGTATTACGAAGCGGTATGACGACGACAAAGAAGCCCACGTTTCCGAATTATCCACCGTTTCATCGGCAGCAATCACTACCAACACGTGGACCTCCTCCAATTCTACCGAGAGTTACATTACAGTTACCGAACATCACATCACCGACGACTGGGACATGAAAGTGAATGTGCTGATCACCAGGGCCATGTCAGAACGCCACACGGGAAAATCTCGCGACGAAGATTAAGGAGTATATGTCCGAGTTCAAACTCGATGGAAAAATTGAAACGGTACGGCATGATAATGCTCGGAATATGGAATGTGCTGTTAGTAAGTGTGACGACTGGAGTGATCTCGGTTGTTTCGGTCATACACTACAACTGTGCATCAAACCAGCATTGGAGTTGCAAACCGTGTCAAAAGTGGTTACCAAATGCAGAAAACTTGTTGGTCACTTCAAACATTCAACTACCCTGACAGCCGAGATGAGGAAAAGACAGCAAGTTCTACAAGAATCACAACATGGACTTATCCAGGACGTGCCTACATGTTGGAACTCTACTCATCTGATGCTACAGCGCCTGCACGAACAGCGCCGCGTACTCACCGACATCATGCTCGACTCGTGTGTTACAAAGAAGACTGACGGCACTACTTCTTAAAGACACTGAATGGGAGATAATCGGGGATTTATCTACAGTATTCCTGTGGCCTGACGGAAGCGACCACCTACATGTGTGCCGAGCGGATGTCTCTTGCTCACAGATCTACCCCGTCGTCTGTGGACTGCTACAAAATAGTTTGAAACCTGTGAGTAATGACATCGTATCGTGCTGAAAGTGAAGGACACTGTTCGTGCGAGTTAGGAGCGCCGCCACATCCGTACCCGTCATTGCTGCCCTACTCGATCCGCGCTACAAACGTCTTATCGTTTTCTGAGTAGCGAGCAGCGCAAGACAGCCGAGAAATCGCTAGAGTCTCTCATGGATGAGATTCCGTTGCGTTTACCTGCACGTGACCGCGACACGTGTGAGCCCACGCCATCGAAGCACCAGAAACCAGACTTTCTAATGTTCCATTTCGCCAGTCACAACAACGTATGAACATCAAAAATCAGATATCATTCTCCGAAACCGGGAATTACTATTCAATGTTATTCATGTATATTGTTATCCTGTCCTGTATTTATTATATGTTTCCCGCCATGTGATTATGGACTAGTCTGAAATTTCCTTAGAAGCAGAAGCATGGTTTCTCAGTTGATTCGCAAAACATGTAATTCCTGATCAGACTGCGCAGAGGCGCATGCTGGTCTGGAGCTCCACTTTTCCCAAACTCAACTAGAGGATTGTTTTTCAGACAAAAACATGTCTCCCCCAATAACACCACTGCATGTTATCAGGACTTGGAAAAGTAGAATTTAAGGCAGCAACAGCATATAAGTAGCTACCTTGTATTTTCTGCATAAGTTAGCTGTATATTGTGAGATACGCGCGACACAAGTTGAAAATCCCCAATTTTCGCTAAGTCAAGGGCCATAACTCCATAAATACAGGATGAATCCGCATCTAAAACCCCAGGTGCACAACTTCACACGATGACAAGTATTCCTGTAAAGTTTCACGACCGTAACGATAACTCATAAATACAGGATTAATCCGCATCTAAAACCCCAGGTGCGCAACTTCATATGATGACAAGTATTCCTGTAAAGTTTCACGACTCTAACTCAAAAACTTTTGGAGATATGCACGACACAAATGTTGTGACTGACAGACGGACAATATCACCACTTTTCACTAAGTCAAGGGCCATAACTCTGTGAATACTGAATGAATCTGCACTAAAACGCCAGGTGCGCAACTTCACACGATGACCAATATTCCTGTAAAGATTGACGACTCTAACTGAAATACTTTTGGAGATACGAGCGACACAAGTTGAAAATCCTCACTTTTCACTAAGTCAAGGGCCATAACTCCATAAATACAGGATGAATGCGCATGTAAAACCACAGATGCGCAAGTTCACATGATGACCAGTATTCCTGTAAAGTTTGACGACTCTAACTGAAATACTTTTGGCGAAACGCGCGACACAAGTTGAAAATCCTCACTTTTCGCTAAGTCAAGGGCCATAACTCCATAAATACAGGATGAATCCGCATATAAAACCCCAGGTGCACAACTTCACACGATGACAAGTATTCCTGTAAAGTTTCACGACCGTAACGCAAAAACTTTTGGATATGCACGACACAAATTTTGTGACGGACAGACGGACGGACGGAGACGGACAACCAAGCCAAAACCAATATGTCTCCCCATTCATGGGGGAGACATAATACACCCATTATTCTCATGTCAGTATACACATTTCATCATTCCACTGTGTGATGCGGGACGTCATTTGAGATTTCCAATACACACAACGGAGTTTGACATCGCGTATTATTGACACATATTTTAATCGGGCATTATACGTGTACAAAGTGCTTTCATGTTTTAAAGCATCATGTTGTTTGTTGGATTATTAAATTATACCAGATTCATTGTTAACATGTATCCCCAGGACATTAATTTTTCACTTGCTTGAAAAATAGTTGATTATCATTTGAAGCAAGTGGGAACTCAATTTATCCGAGACGTGTTACCGGTGTCAATTCTGTAATAATGAGGAGATTTAGAGGTTGGGTGGTTCCGAATATTCAAATATATATTTGAATAGCCAATCGAATATTCGAATACCATTTTTACCATTCGATGCCATCCCTAGTTGAAATTAATAATGGTCATATAGTCTTTATTAAAACCGCAATTTTTTTTTTGTAACAAAAATATTTCATTGAATGTGTCAAGTCGAGTAACCCATGCAAGATATGTGTCCAGAGAACACCAGGCTTATTTGCTTTCTGTCCTATGTATAATATCCTGATCAAGCCCTAATATTTAAGCAGCCTATGATGAATTGGAAATGTCTGCTGCATTAAATTACTGATGTTATTAATTAGAGATTGGCGAGCATTGTAAACCATGGGCAGACTACGCGAAACCACTGCGTGGTCTGGACGCTAATGCAATAAGCCGGGATTTATCGGAGGTCGAGATCAAATTCACATAAACACGTTTGTCGTGTCACTTTAGACTTGTTCCCGGTTGTATTGTTTCGCTATGCTGCACATCCGACAGGGTACCAGTCGAGTGTCGACTACGTGACTGACGTCAGCAACCGCGTGTATTGATCTTTGATATGGCCTTGGGCCCTACGGTGTGAAATTTAGACGTAGTAATACTTGACAAGCACGGTGTGTTTGAAGTCTTAGTCTTGTCACTGTAGACGAATCAGCATCGTGTAAACACAGTTTGCCAACTAATGATGGAGTTTTAGGACTTACGCGGAATTGCATTATGATAAATGGCTCATTTGAAAACCGTTACCCCTCCCACCAATTTCCGTATAATAGACACTACAGCGTTTTCAAGGTAGGAAAGAGCTTGTCGCAGATTCAGACTTGCTTAAACACCACACATTTCAATTTTTCTGTTGACTTATGTCTCTGGTAATTGATAAATGTCTTAGGTCTTCAAATATATTCACTTCAATGATCTGCTTTAAGCATTTTGTTAATTACGGGCAAATTAGCTACCACAGCCAAGGTGATAATTGTGTGTACGAAAGAATGTCACACATTTTTATGGGCTGTGGAAGCATAAATTACGTGTAAAATCTAGCTGAACATATTGACGTGAATCACTGAAATAAACACGAGTAAATCTGATGTTAAAATTTGCGACTAATGAGTGTCATTCATTAACCTTGAATGATCTAAAACTTGCGTTTATTTTGATTTGCGTTCCAACATTTCAACATAACCTACCGTGAACTTTACTTTCGGATTTGTTATATTCGCAGAATGATCAATAATGACGTCACGGGAAAACCTAAATTGGAGCGTTGCAAATAGTACAGCCAATCAGGTGGCGATGTGTGTGTGGGATTCTTTCGGAAAGAGATATTTCTCTGTAACATTTGAAGTGAATATATATGGGGACCTAAGGCATGTATTATTTGCCAGAGCGGTAAGTCAGCAGAAAATTTGAAACGTGTGGTGTTTGAGCGAGCCCGAAACTAAGCCTGTCTAGGGCATTTTCCCAAGCTGTTGCCCACCTTGAAAGGCTATACTGTATATTGTAAGGAAATGGGTGGGTGGGGTAATGTTTTTCAAATGAGCCAGTTATTGGGTCCTAGGTCCGAGTCTTCCACCTGTGTATCGGGAATGACAGTTAATGTTATGCAATATTTTTCATGGAAAATGTTTAATGTCGCCAAAATGACACATATCGGGCAAGGGAAATGTTTTGAAAAGAGCGTTGTGCCAATGTATGGATACGACCAGTTGCAATTCAAATGATAGCGGCCAGATTGTGATCAAAGGAAAATAGCGATTGTGGTGCTAGTTTTGTTTGCCGACAAAAACATGACATGGCCGCTGTTCACATACAAAAATGCTGTGTGGGAATGAAAATAGCTGGCCGCTGGTCGCAGTTCAGGGGTGGTCGTTATTCCAAGGTCTGTATAAAGAACAAAATTGGACGGGGGGATTTTTAACAGGCCGTTGTGGACAGGTGGTCGCTATTCCCAGGTGGTCATTAGCACAGGTTTGACGTATCATGTATATGACAGGAAAAATGGAGATTATGGGATTCTGTGCTTGTTAGAAGCATGATCGGTGTGTCATTGATGGAATGGTGAACAGTGCATATCCTGATCAGACTATGCGGATGCACAGGCTGATCTGGATCTACACTGGTCGAAAAACAAATAAGCCCCATATCTCCAGTCACAGCCACAAATATGATTACCATCTGAAGAAGATGGAAGAACGTCAGAAATGGCAGCAGGTGTGTCCGGCGCATCACCACTGTCAGCGCACAATTGGTCAGAATTCGCAGCGGGTGTGTCCGACGCATCATTACTGTGGATGTCTAGTTGGAGCGACATGTCCGGCACAGGTTGGTCAATGACGGTACCATCTCCGTGAATTACTGTCAACGAAAAATATGAAAAGTAATTTAAGGGAAGAAAGTTTGTTTGTTTATTGGTGTTTAACGGCCTATCAACAGCTACGGTCATGTAAGGCCGGGCAAACGGGTTTGATCCCATTTTAACCTGCTAAGGGAAGAAAGTAGGCCTATACCATACAACAAGGATGTTGTAGAAATGTGCTGGCTGTAGGGGGCGACAGATAGGGTATAACAATTTGAAACACAAAACATTAACATTGAAGACGGACAGACAGATGGACGCTGATACAAATGTAAATGTTCCATTTTTTTTATATTACTATCCTTTGATTGTTTGAGCAACACAATCCGAGCAACAAATGGCAGATCTTGAGTGTTACATTATTTACAGTGTTCCTTTGGGGACATTTTGACCCTATTAAATTTGATTTGGGCTCCTGGAAATTGCAGCACAGGGGTCAAATATTTTTTAAAACATACAAAATTTGCATTTTACACTAAATTTAGTTTCGCACATTTGGACTGGAATTCTGGAGGCCATTGACATAGGGATGGCTTATCTCTAACATGGTGTCACAGGTGGTGACATCTCGTATCATTGATAACTTCTCATCCAGTCGAGGAAGTATCGTGGTTGCTGAAATATATTTTCCACTCTTCTCATCCATACCGTGTGAACAGTGGGGGAAAACCCAAGTAGAATATGGGAGTCAAAAATGATACCACCTTCTTGATGGGAGGCACCGCGCGTAGCGGGGGGCTCCCAGAGGGAGGTGGTATCATTTTGACTCTCACATACTACTAACGGGTTTGATCCCGTATTCAACCTACTGACTGCATTGAGAGGAAAATCCCTAATCAGAATGGAATATTTACATAGGAAAAAATATACATGTATATTCAGCCATGAAATTAGAATAATCTGATCTAGTGCCAGGTCTAAACCACACCAGTGACCAGTCACTTGGCCCCTTCCCCTAAAAGTAATACGAGTACAATTACTCTTATAAGGGGTACATGTATAACCAGATTCAACTGTCACATACCAGAAAGCCAAAGACGCATGTGATGGCCACTATGGAATAAATGCTATGGGCTCTGACTAAGTCACTTACCATTTGACGACTTTGACAAAAAAATATTTGACACATTTTTGAAACATCATAGTGATCATCATACATATTGTATTACCCATCCTCTGATGTCACTGGATACTGCCTGTAAAACACAAGAAGTCAGTCAGAGCTCCAGATAAGTAAAACACAAGAAGTCAGTCAGAGCTCCAGATAAGTAAAACACAAGAAGTCAGTCAGCGCTCCAGATAAGTAAAACACAAGAAGTCAGTCAGAGCTCCAGATAAGTTGTGTATCTAAAAGAGTTTTATACCTCTATATTACAAATTCAATGCGTATTTTACTTTTGTATATGTATTTTCTTCCTTATTAAATAGGGAACAAATGATAAAACAAATTTAAAAACTCACTTGTTTGAGCTGCAAAAAGCTTTTTGCAGCACAACGAAGTATATTGAACTTTATTACAGCATTTCCACTAAATAATTTACATCAATGCGTATTTACACATTGCTGTGAGAATTTTGTACTCTTATTGTTGATAATCAATGTGTATTCAGCTAAAATAAGTGTGGAAAATATGCCAATACGCCCCTTATCTGGAGCTCTGGATTAACCAAGTCTTTGCGAAACTCATCAGACAGGTGTGGTAAAATTGCCACCGGTCCAATGACAAACCGCAAGTGGCCGAACGGATCAGACTATATTGTTATCATTGTTCCAGATAAGCTGCATATTTGGTTAAATAACCCAATTAAAATTGAAAAATTGCCAAACACACCAATTCAAATCAGAATTAGCGATTATCAAAAAGCAATAAACATTTTGTGGTATCTTTATCATACATGTATTGCAGAAAACAATAAAAATATCACAAATATAGCATATTTTTCTTATTTTCCATGAAAACACATCATTGTCTTCAAGGAGACAATTCGAATGAAATACCAAGACATGTTTTCATTTCGAAGCAACAATTTCAATAAGTGTGGTATGTTGATGTGTAAACAGTAGTGTAATTTTATTTTACCCAATTAAAATTTTGAAATACCCAATTGCTTCAGAAATGATGCAGTAATACTCAATTACCGATTCCTTATCTGGAGTCCTGTTGTTATTCTAAACTTCCAATCACCTTCCTTTGGTATGCCCATGTCTGGTTTATGAGGCTAGCTAGCCTTGCTTACATGACTGGTATACTTGGGCCAGAATTCAGTATTTGGCCAAATAGGGGGACATTTAAAAGATTTATTTTGGATTGTGTGCTTTGTTAGAAAATCTACAATGTGGCATAGTCCAAGCCACTAGGGTTTGGACAATTGCAGTTATTTGCAGAATATACATGCCTTCGATTACGGAGAGATAGAAATGTGCTGAATCTCGTGTATGTAACATTGACAAAGAGGTAATATGTATTTGGTGATCCTATCTTGCTTTCAAATGGCATCTTAGTTTCTTTGTTGTGTAAAGACGTGTTTTATTGTGCACTAACAATCACCTTTACCAGAAAATGCATTGATTATTGGTTGATGAAAAAATGGCTACAATATATTTTTCTCGTCAATATTACATACACATATTCCATGCTCATTTTAAACTGTTAGAAATAGATGTTATACTATATGTTTATGGGTTATAACAAACCTATTTGGACCTTATTTGTTGTAGAGGCATTAGTTTAAATCCTGCATTACCTTGAGAAGTATATTCAGAGGCCTTGATAAGCTGCGTATTTGATTAAATACGCAATCAAAAAATCTGAAAACCCAATTCAAATTGAAAGCCCTGCATACTAAAACCCAATTAAAACATCGAGTAATCAATTGGCTTGAAAACATATACGTACTGATATGCGTTTTCAATAAAAAATAAGACGTCAATTGCAAAGTCAGTCAGTCACAAAATCACCGCTAGCCTATCTGTCTTATTTGGTTACAATAAGCGTCTATATCGATGATGCAACTATACATATAATAAGCGTCTATGGATGTTTTATAAATAGGATACGCACGGTCACTATTTTTTAGCAGATTAAACGGTGACGGTATTTGTGAAAAGCACTTCGGTACCAGTCCACCAAGATTTTATAATTTTTTAGCAATTCTTGGCCGAGCGAGCACTTCCGCAAGTTTTTTTCTCAGACATCCTCTTCATATATTCACAGAGGCTGTTTGCTGTATACACCTGTTACATTATATGTCAAGAAACTTTAGTAGCTACACAAATCAAATTGGCATACAGCTAAGAGCACTTATAATGTGTAAAAGTTAGCATGTGGTGGTCAATTTCTGCACTTATTCCGTCATGGCCGCTAGACTAAAGGCGCCAGAAAGCTATGTGACGTGCGGAGTTTGCACCAACAAATAATGTGTGAATCGAGTCTACATGTATACCTGCCCACACTGATCATAGTCTGTACTGGTACTGAGGGATTTGGTTTCGAGCCACAAACCTCTGTTTCAGACTGTTAAAATTGTGCCCCAAACAGCAAACACACATTTCGAGCGGAAGATGCGTACAATTTTAATCTGAATATGCTCACTAAATGGCCCAGATCACAGTTTGGCACATAATTTTACAAATACTTGCTTTTGTCAGCTGAAAATAGCATAGGATGGTGCCTACCTAATACACTATACCTGGTGCAGCAGTCCAGCCCAATAGCAGCAATTCTACTGGACAGTGAGTGGTGATTTACTCTGTACAGCACTCGCTCGACTCGGACGACACAATTTCCCGCGGGTCGAAACGCACAATTCTAGGCTCCAACTTCACACCGGGTTCCGCTTGTCGGTTAACTGCAATGAACAAAATAGATACGCGTGTTGGTATTTAGCAAGAAAAGATTGGTTAGCGGTCATTATAAGCAACATCGACAGTTTACACGATGAACATGTGGGCCGAAAGCATAGTGCTCGAAATCGGCTTTATGCAGAATACAGGAAACTTAAAAATATGTCAACAATTTATGGGAAATGGCCTATATTTAAAATAAAGTAGGCCATAGTTATTGCAATAACACAGTTTACTTAAACATCAGTGACGTGTGGCTGCTCCAAGATGATGTCTGTTCGGTATCCGACGAACAAGTGCAGATGTGGACGACATATGCTATGCCGAAAGCTACAGCTCCCTGCCTGACCCCTGCGGATGACCGTATATTTTAGAATACCCAGCCTAGCACATTCACACGGCAGCGGTGTAGAGAGAAAGAAGTGTCATTTGGAACACTGCAGTGACTCGCGCAAACAAAATGTACCAACGCACACAATAAAGTGAAATTCGACATTACAGCGCGCGAAAATCAATACGTCAATTTCGCCAATTGACGACTATATCCTGATAAAACGATTGCTTACGGAGAGGCGGCAAGACTTTCTGATGAAATGGGACATCATTTGAAGCGCCACAGGGTCATCAAACATTTTCCAAGAACAATAAACACTCCTTTAGATAGTAATAATAAACCTGTTTTCTGCTTAAGAACTTTTTTTCATAAAATTGTATACACTGATCTGCTTTTCACAGAGAGTGTATTCAGTTTGAAGCAAAACTATGCAAAAACTATACCGTCTGGAGAAATATCAGACACACAGCGGTCATTTTCATTCGAGACACTTGTGCGGCCGAAATGACTCCTTACTGCATTTTCTCCGTTCTGCGACTCCTTGTAAACAGGGATCAATCACACAGACGGGACGCACGGATGCACGGACGGATGGACAACCTGACTCCAGTATACCCCCACAACTTGTTGCGGGAGGGTGGGGGGGGGGGGTAGGTATAACAAGTTCAAGTTTGTTTATTTCCATACTTTAGGCCACCAGCCCATAATACCACATAGTAATATGCATGTGAAATAGGAGTGATAAACCACAATATAGCATGTGCAAGTGTATCGTAATACAAACAACAGGTGTGTAATATATTGTGAAAATAAACCCATTTCATCCGACAGCTCATAAATGTAATATGTGTAAACACTGTATATCCAGATCAGCCTCAAAAAAGGATCTGTTAAATTTTAAAGATTGAAAACAATCCTTCTTGATTAACCCTTTCAACACAACATACCTGTATAGTGTTATTGGCAAACAGTACAGATCCAGATGAGCAGACCTGTAGTGTTATTGGCAAACAGTACAGATCCAGATGAGCCGGCTCGTGACGAGCCGTCTCATCAGGATCTGCACTTTTTGCAAGTAATTTTCATATTTTGAGAAAAAAATGATATATTGATTTGCATATATTGTTTTAAAGTCACTCTTTTTATTAAATTTTCGACCACATGGTCTTTATCAAAATAGTGTGAAACTGTATTGGCAGTCCTATGTGACGTCTATAGTGTCGCAGATAAACCGGATGTTTACTGCTACACTATGGACGTCACCATAGGACAGCCAATACAGTTTCACACTGTTTTTGATAAAGACCATGTGGTCGAAAATTTAATAAAAAGAGTGACTTTAAAACAATGTGTATTAAATGGGTTTCCCTTCAGAAGTTATTCGAAATTACTATATTGTTTTAGTTACATTTTTTTTTTTTTTACTCTACTTCTAATTTCCATTGGTTTTTTGGCAATTTTAATTGGGTATTTAAGCAAATACGCAGCTTATCTGGAGCTCTGGGTTCAATATAGCTTAGAAAATCTCAGATGTGTTTTACTATTTCATCTGTCTTTTATATTTTCTGTATCCGTGAGAGCTGAGACTCTTATAGTGAGAAGTTTAGCACTTCACAATCATGTTAAAAACATTCATGGACCAATAATACACATGTAGGTATACAAAGTTTGACATTGGTTCTCCTTTTATTCCCATTTGTGTAGCAAAACACCAGGACAAGGCTGTCATTGTGACTAAATTTTACACTATAAGGGTCTCAGCTCTCACGGATACAGAAAATATAAGACAGATGAAATCACATCCGTAGAGCTGACATTTTCTAAGCTAGGTTCATATATCCATTTGACCACTTATCTAAATACACAAACACATGAATTGAACTCTAGTTTACATTTACAAACATACACAAGCATAATACTGTTGATTTGAATAAAAAAATTACCAAAAAGCATGTTTTATCTCAGATATGGGAATATAAGGTTCAAATTAATTGAATAAGTTATTTATTTAATTGTAATTTTGATACTTTATTATCATTTTGAAAATTCCACGGGAAAATGCCACTTCAGTATGCCATGATCATAACTGCTTATCAAGACAGTCATGAATTAACGACCAACACCGAGTATGGGAGCTGACATTAGTGAGTTAAAAGTCTAGTTTTAGCACAGGCGACCTTCCCACTTTCTTTCCCAGCTTGATATCAATGCACCTGTGAAGTGTCAGTAAAGTGAATGGGCTTAACATCTCAACAACAGCTATGGTTATATATAGACGGGACCACAGTTTAAAGTTTCATCTGACAAGACGAGTGGGAAGGAAATACTAATTAAGAATATTTCATGCCTAGGGTGAGGATTGAACTGACAACCTTCGGCATTGAAGTCCAATGCCATATCAACGGCCCATCCATGTGAGGTATAATGAAAATCGGCCAAAGATTAAAGTTATTGCACGAAAACAAGCAAATTGAAAAAATCTATTTTTAACACGGTTGACCTTGAACTTGGAGCAATGGATCCCACTTTCAATTGATATCAATGCATCTGTGAAGGATGGTGGAAATCAGCCAAGGATTATTCAAGTTATCATGCTGAAATCAACAGTGAGAAAAAACATCTATTTAAGAAACACAAATGTCTTTGAACTTTGTGCAACAAACCACATTTCAATATGTGTCTCCCTTATTGATATCAATGCACATTGTCACAATAGAGTGAGGGGACCAAAGCTCGCGGTATTTTCCTACTATCGTAACGATTTAAACCTACATCAAAATTGTAGATATGTTTACTAACCAAAATCGATGACCTGGATCTCCAGTTGCAAACGCCATGTTTTTTTCTGTGTATTTAGTGATCACGTGACTTGGGGAGCTGTAACAAAAAAGCATCATTGTTTCCTGCCCCGGATGTGGTCATTTTCAATTGTAGAGGATCTATCCTCGTGGTAACCGGTTTTCCTCGTCGACACCGGTTTTTCTACGGCAGTTACATATTTTTTGGAGGGGAAAATGAATGGAAATCATTTCTAATACTATCAGACAATGACATAATATAAAATATATTAACGGAAATTGGTAAAAAATTCAAATTATCGTGCGGAAACTAGTTCAGATGTACAGACGGTACGGACGTAAGGACAATCCTAACCCTATTAGGTGCAGGGGGAATAAAAATAAAACAAATGCAATGAAAGCCCCATAACAACTATCCCGAAATGAATGAACAATTGGGATAATGAGAGCATAGCAACCCAAAACGATGTAAACACTGTTTTTTGCCATATATGGTATTTTGCCCATTCTGTAGGCAAATTTAAAACTTACACCATCACCCACATGTTCACTCCTGTGTTTTATAACGTGCGAATGACGTGTCCTCGCTGTCAAGAAGAATTAGAGCGCCTCTAGAAATTTAATTTTAAAAAGATTTACCCCACCCACTAAAATTTGTATACACAATTATAAACAAACTACCGGCAATGTATTCTCTGCAAAGTACACAACTTGCAATAATAAAAAAATAGAGGGTGTCGGGTGGTTTCGCCCCTAATACGTGTTCGCCCCAGGTGGTTTCGCCCCGAGTGGTTTCGCCCTAGTCGTAAATGCGGTAGTGTATGGTAGTGATGGTAGTATAATGTGGGAATATATAGTATGATGGTATATCTGAATAATTGATACTTGAAATTTTATTTTCAGATTAGAAGGATCGTTAAACCAGTCATAGACACCGAACCCGGGACCAAAGTCAAGACACAGAGAAGATTTTTCGAAGATTATTATAGAGAAGAAAACTTTATAATAAATTTATAATATTTTGAGTTAATAAATAACAGCGTGCGGGTATTTTAGACGTCGCAGTACGTCTCATAAATAAAATATATGAGATGACGTAGCGGTGTTTTAACGTACCCCTGCGTTTTAAAAAAATGTGTGCGTGTATTGAAAAAGTTAACGAATTGTTATTAATTAGCTGCGTGTGTATGCATGGAATTGTTGACTTATTGAATCCCTCCTTTTAGTTGTTCTATTATATTGAATCCCGCCCACATCCCCCAAAAAATGTAATGTATTGTATTAGCTATGCCATATCATAAAATTGAAAATTATGGTCGACACAGTTACTGAACCAGTTGCCGTTATGTGATACTATTTAGAGCAGGAGCTACCATGGTCCGATAGTTGTTGCTGTATTGACAATGGTGTACGCTGGTCAAACACATCGGTAAGGTGCATATTACCATAACGGCGCTAATCATCTACAAAGTACAGTTTGGCATGTCACCGCCATAAATACCTGTGGCTTCAGTATTGTATGAAAGACGATCGCCGCACCAATTAAGCTGTGTTAGCACGGATTATCTTAAGTGACAGGAAGTGTGTAGATAAGCGTGCTTCTTGGGAAAACGCTGTATATTTCCTCTGAGACCAGTTTTGTTGAACATGATCATGATTAATATAGTCACACTTCCCGCACAAAAAAAGAATCAATGTGGTATACAAGGTCTTCCCAAAGTATATGGCTGGATAAATACCGGATTGTTTTGGGAAATTGATTTGATGAAGCGATAATTATTGGAATAAATGAGATGCTATGCTGGTCAACTACCTGCTACAGAAGTTGGTGGACTACATAGAGCGCCAGTAGATCCTCAGCAACAAATCTTCCCACCGTCATCCTGGTCAGTCTTCCAGCATCACGTCCGAACCAACAACGACGTGGTGGAAGGTAATTTTTATCAATTGTACATGCTTAAAAAATATATATAAAATGTCATTCATGAATAACGATGTAACAACTATATATTTTATTTTATATCGATCATCAATAATGAAATATCCATTATGCACTCATGTTAACTGTTGCAGGCTGGCACTACCGGATGAACCACCGCGCAGGCCAGGCGGGACTGGGTATCTACAGGCTCGTGCCACTACTGCGACGGGAGGCGGAACTGGTCAACGCGAACGTGGTGGCGGGCGATCTCCAGAGGGACGAGCGGACAGGTTCGGTGCGACTCGACGCCAGGCTGCAGGAGGCGTGGACCGACTACATGGACATCAACATCTCCACCGCTACCTTCCTCCGCCGTTGCAGTCATCTGTATCGTCCGTCAGACCGTGCCACCGCCGCACCGTTGCAGTGAGATACTCAGCAGGTTTGTATTACAGGTAAATGTATAAAGTTCGCCACCGCCGCAATGAGATACTCCGCAGGTTTGTTTTATTATATTGTATCGTCCGTCGACCGTGCCACCGTCGCACCGCCGCATCGAGTTACTCCGCAGGTTTGTCTCATTATATATTTTATCGTCCGTCAGAATGGCCACCGCGGCACCGCCGCATTGAGATACTCGCAGGTTTGTTTTATATATATTGTATCGTCCGTCAGAATGGCCACCGCGGCACCGCCGTATTGAGATACTCCGCAGGTTTGTTCCATTATACATGTTTTACATTAAATCTTTCTTGTATTAAACGGCCCTTTTCAGGGCCATTATTTTTGGCTGGCTTATATGATACACATGAAAATAAACGTCATACTTATTCCATGTGCATCATACCTGTCACACCTCCACGTGGTGCCAGCTGGTAACACGATTTCATATAAGTTATATGCAATCGTGGCTAACGTGACAGGATAATATTTTGTATCTAAGTAGATTTAATCATTTGTCATGTTTTCAAATAAAATGTTCAGTCTTCTTCTTTATATATAAAATTAGGGGCGAAACCACCCGGGTCCGATGGGGGCGAACCGGGATAAGGGCGAACCAGTATAGGGGGCGAACACGTTTTAGGGCGAAATCACCCGGGACCAAAAAAATAGAGCCTAACGTGCGAAAATATTCTAGAGACAACTGGAGACAATAAATGTATACCTTACACAGTGTGTCACAATAAAACTCCGTTGTTTCAAGTGAACCGTCTCGTACGATTTGCGATTTGACCGATGAGAGCAACGCAAAATGGGAAAGGTTTCCTATATTGGCTAACATCAAGCGTTCTACCACCAAGCTTCTAGGTAGAGTCTTGAGGCAATATCCTACAGCGGCATGAATATTAATGAGTCATGAATATTCATGATTATTCATTTATGCTACAACAACAACAACAACAACGTTAACAACCGCTTCTTTTTGTACCCAGCCGTGCGTGATATACACAGCTGTAGGATATTGCCTGCAATCCTCTACAGCGGGACACCTTATATGACTTACACAACCCACAGCTGTAGGACATTGCCTACATATGGTGGCAATCATATACAGCTGTACACCGTATATGGCTTACACAACACATAGCTGTAGGATATTGCCTATATATGATGGCAATACTCTACAGCGTTGTGGCAATCCTCTACAGCGGGCACTTTATATGGCTTACACAACACACAGCTGTAGGATATTGCCTACGTATGGTGGCAATCCTCTACAGCGGGGCACATTATATGACTTGCACTTGCACAACCCACAGCTGTATGATATTGCCTACATATGGTGGCAATCCTCTACAGCGGGGAACATTATATGGCTTACTCAACCCATTGTAGGATATTGCCTGCATATGGTGGCAATCCTCTACAGCGGGACACCTTATATGACATACACAACACACAGCTGTATGATATTGGCAACATATGGTGGCAATCCTCTACAGCGGTACACCGTATGTGGCTTACACATCCCACCGCTGTAAGATATTGAATATATATGGTGGCAATCCTCTACAGCGGGACACCTTATATGACTAACACAACACACAGCTGTATGATGTTGCCTACATATGGTGGCAATCCCCCAGAGCTGTACACCGTATATGGCTTACACAACACACAGCTGTAGACTATTGGCAACATACATGGTGGCAATCCTCTACAGCGGTACACCGATATGGCTTACACATCCACCTTATATGACATACACAACCCACAGCTGTAGATTGACAAACATATGGTGGCAATCCTCTACAGCTGTACACCATATATGGCTCACACACACACAGCTAGGATATTGGCAACATATGGTGACAATCCTCTACAGCGGTACACCGTACGTGGCTTAGACATCCCACCGCTGTAGTATATTGAATATATATGGGTGGCAATCCTCTACAGCGGGACACCTTATATGACTTACACAACACATAGCTGTAGGATATTGCCTATATATGGTGGCAATCCTCTACAACGTTGTGGCAATTTCCTCTACAGCGGGTCACTTTATATGGCTTACACAACACACGCTGTAGGATATTGCTGCATATGGTGGCAATCCTCTACAGCGGGGGACACCTTATAGGAATACACAACCCACAGCTTGTAGGATATTGCCTGCATATGGTGGCCATCCTCTACAGTGGGGCACTTTATATGAATTCACCAACCCACAGCTGTACGACATTGCCTACATATGGTGACCATTCTCTACTGCTGTACACCGTATATGGCTTACACAACACACAGCTGTAGAATATTGGCAACATTTATGATGGCAATCCTCTACAGTGGGGCACTTCATATGACTTACACAACCGACAGCTGTATGATGTTGCCTACATTATGGTGGCAATCCTCTACAGCGGTACACCGCATGACTTACACAACCCACAGCTGTATGATATTGCCTACATATGGTGGCAATCCTCTACCGCGTGGCACTTCATATGACTTACACAACCCATAGCTGTAGGATATTGCCTGCATATAGTGGCAATTCCTATACAGTGGTGCACTTTATATGACTTACACAACCCACAGCTGTATGATATTCCTACATATGGTGGCAATCTTTTACCAGCAGTACACCTTATACGACCTAAACTAACACACAGCTGTAGGATATTGCCTGCATATGGTGGAAATCCTCTACAGCTGTACACCGTATATGTCTTACACAACCCACAGCTGTAGGATATTGCCTGCTATGGTGGCAATCCTCTACAGTGGTACATTCGTATATGGCTTACAGCGGGACACCTTATATGACTTACACAACACACAGCTGTATAATATTGCTACATATGGTGGCAATCCTCTACAGCTGTACACCGTATATGGCTTACACAACACACAGCTGTAGAATATTGGCAACATATGATTGCAATCCTCTACAGTGCGGCACTTCATATGACTTACACAACCCACAGCTGTAGGATGTTGCCTACATATGGTGGCAATCTCTACAGCGGTACACCGTATGACTTACACAACACACAGCTGTAGGATATTGGCAACATATGGTGGCAATCCTCTACAGCGGTACACCATATATGGCTTACACATCCCACCGCTGTGGGATATTGCCTACATATGGTGGCAATCCTGTACAGAGGGACACCTTATATGTTTGTTTATTTTCCATCAAATCACAATGACAGCTGGTCTCTCAGGTTTCTGTGGCACGGAATAGAGTTTGCTGGTTTCTCAAGTCCTCTGAATGGCGTTTGATTATGTTTCTAGGATATTGCCTACATATGGTGGCAATCCTCTACAGAGGGACACCTTATACGACTTACACAACCCACAGCTGTAGTACATGGCCTATATATCTAGGCAATCCTGTACAGCGGAACACACACTATGTCTTACTACTATCAGATAGACAGCTGTGGTTTATGTATGCCATACAAGTCATGTCAACAGCTGGGACCCTTTACCGGACATAACAACGTATGTCTGAATGAACTGTGGCTCTATGATGGTCAATAACATGATGTAGTGATGCGCACGTGACCTGTCTATTACTCAGCTTTGTTATCATGTTCAACCAACATTCAAAAGCAATTGAAGGTTAATTAATTAGCCGCTCAATGTTTCAAGGAAGTGAACAAACAACACAGACAGTTGACACTTTTTATATTTACTCAATATTATTCAACAGGCATTTTAATTCCGATACAATATACATGAACTGTACAAATATATATATCTACGATTTATTTTTTTATGGAACATACTCATATTTGTAGCTGCACATCATCCAGAATATAAATATGTACACGAATATGACAAATACGACTTCTATTTTATTCACTAATGTGGCTCTCTGTTGAGAGACAGACAAAGTTGGAGACGAGAGGGTCGACAGAGAGAGCAGATGACACGATAGGAGACAGATAGATGGGTGACAGCAGAAGGCGAGACCGAGAGGGAGATAAATGTGACAGAGATGGGGAAAACGGTCTAGTCGAGACGGACAGAGAGAGAGAGAGAGAGAAGATAGGAGAGAGAGGAGAGAAGAGAGAGAGGAGAGAAGAGAGAGAATAGAGAGAGAGAGAGAGAGAGGAGAAAGAGAGAGGAGAGAGAGAGGATAGGAGAGAGAGAGATGAGAGTAGAGAAGAGAGAGAGAAAGAGACAGGAGAGAAGAGAGAAGAGAGGAGAGAGGTAGATGGGACATAAAGTTGATACCGAATGGTGTCACAGAGCCACATTAGCGAATAAAATAACAGATTTGTCATGTTAGAGACAGGGGGGAAAGACAGAGGAAACAAATATACGAGACATACATATAGAGAATTGATAAGACACAGAGGAGAGGATCGAATACAGAGATATAGGAGACAAAGATAGTATACGAGACAGAGAAAGGATAGAAGATATATAGATCAACGAGATAGGAGAGAAGACAAGACAGAGAGGGGGAGACAGACATATCAAGATAGTAGACGGATTGACATGATAAAGAGAGAGAGAGAGAGAGAGAGAGAGAGCGAGGGCGAGAGAGAGAGGATAAGACACAGAGTAGGCAGCGAGCTAAGACAGAGGGGAAGGCAGAGAGAGGAGAGAATACAGAGAGATAAGATAAAGAGACAGATGGCAGAGAGTGGAAGACAGAGAGATGAGACAGAGACATACCAGCGGAGACATAGAGAGGAGAGACAAGAGAGGAGAGTAGACATATAGAGACACGACACAAAGGAGAGAAACAAGAGTCATACGAGACAAAAAAGAGAGAGGGGAAGACAGATAAAGAGAGGCAAGAGAGGGGAATACAGAGAGAGGAGAGAAGACGGGGATGAAGACAGATAGAGAGGAGTCAGAGATAGAGAAGACAGACAGACAGATGAGACAGAGAGAGATAGCATACAGAGAAAGAGACGAGACAGAGGGGGTGTAATAGAGGGAATACAGAGCGAAGAGGAGACATAGAGAGAGGATAGAAGACAGACACATGTGGGAGGATACGAGAGAGAGAGAGAGAGAGAGAGAGAGAGAGAGAGAGAGAGAGAGAGAGAGAGAGAGAGAGAGAGAGAGAGAGAGAGAGAGAGAGAGAGAGGGGGGGGAGAATACATAGACATAGGAGACAGAGACATACGAGACAAAGGGGAAGCCAGAGAAAGTGGAGGGGAGATAAGAGGGGAATACAGAGAACCCAGATAGATAGTAGACATAGAGGACAGAATACATGGCAATCTGAGACAGAGGAGAAGATAGACATATGGGACAAAGAAAGAGGACACAAGACAGAGAGAGAGGGGAGACAATAGAGGGGAAGACAGAAGCCAGATAGAAGAAAGCATACAGAGGAGAGATACGAGACAGAGAGAGCAGACATGAAATACATATACGAGACCGAGGACAGATAAGAGAAAGGGAGACAGAGATGAGAGCAAATACAGAGAGGAGACAGATAGAGGGGGAAGACAGATAAAGAGAACACAAAGAGAGAAGATAGATACGACACAGTGAGAGGAGATAGAGATATGAGACACAGCTAGAGGGGAGAGCAAAGACACAGAAGACAGAAGGGAAGACAGTCACATTAGCAAATAAAATATCATATTTGTCACTTAGTGTAATTATTTATATTCGTGATGATATGCAGTTACAAACATGTTGAATAATATCTTCATTTATAGTGTGTGCTAGCACCCGAGTTTACGTGATGTTTGTTTGTTGGTGTTTAAAGGCCTAGCAACAGGGCCAACCAGGTCTGTGGTCGGTATATACAATTCCTAAAACCTGGCTTATTGATCTTTCGAACAGTGTAGATCCTGATCAAGTTTCAAACTTTTGCAGTCTGAAATTGATTTAAAATGTTTCTGATAGGTATTCAGCAGGTTTCTCTGACTGAATGCTGAACAGTGTAGACCCTGATCCAACTGCGCGGATGTGCATGCTGATCTGGGTTGACACTGGTCTGAAAGGCAATAAAATCCATTTCATATATATTCATCTCTCAAATTAGAATAACCCGATCTGGTTCCATATCCGTACCACACAAGAACCACTTAGCCCCATTCCCTTAAAGTAATAGAATACGATCAACCCAATTCAACTCTCATACATGCAATGTTGTCATATGTTCTATTATAATGAGTTAAATAACACGCCAACACAATTACGAACAACTGGTGCACAGAGGCTAGATGCATAAAATTCGTACGAGTTTCATAAATCTCATTTCAAATGTAAACGAGTTTGACAATCTGTTAATAGACGACTTCACTCTCCAAAGAGCAGCCAACATGGAGATATCCAATACGTTTCATTGAGCAGAAGCATCTATTTGAAAATTATAATTATGCCATTTGTACTAAATCGCATGTATTACCTGTACAAGTACATGTACATGTTCAAGTTTACGTGTACAAATGGGAGGGAAAGTCCAAAAATCAGAACTGAATATTTACAATAAAAAAACTATATATTCAGGCTTGCAATCAGAATAATCCAGATCTGGTGCCAGGTCCTCGCCACACCAGAATCACTTGGCCCTCTCCCAAAAGCATCAGGATCAGTACTAATATTACTACTTTTATAATTGGCAATAACCCAATAAAACTACCAGGTAACAAAAGCGCCAAAGATACAAAAAACGTAACCGAGGGCCAAATCAGGCAAATTGTGATTCCTATAAGGAGGAACACCTACCGTTAATTTACGCAGTCGCATGACTTCATGTGAAAATCAAAGACTTTCATAATAAGGTACAAATTATGAAAATAAAATAACCCATTAAATATGTAGTTTGTATTTAGGCCCTAAAAAAATAAATTTGTTTCTTATATATATCTGCATAAGAAAAATTGCTACGCGTCGATCATTTTATCGTCCTGGAGAAATAAAAAGATACATGTACTATAAATTCTCCTCACGATCACTAAAAAACAGTTTGATTCAAAATATTTTTTACAACCAATAATGTCTGATAAAGTCGGCAGATTTTCCACGTCTAGAGGTTATACTAACTTTATGGAACATATAAGCATCTGTCGACTCAGAGACATACATATGAAACAAAATCAGCCCTCCTGCGTCGCATATCCCAAACCACATGTATGAGAACCAAAGAACTTTTTTTTTATGTCCACATGTATCCTTTGCATCACAAATCGTGTTTTGGATCGACGATGTATGCTGTTTGCATGTTACATTGTATATTCTCACAATAAGTTTTACCACTACCTGTAGTGCTAGTGACAGAACTGCATGTTTTTCACAAGCAAGAGGAAAGGTACAACTTGGCCTATATTAACCAGTGTCACAATTCTCTTTCTAACTACATAAATCTGATCCAATATACAAACACATTTTATGAAATAAAAGAGTACCAGTATGTAATAAATCAAATAACCACCAGACTTTTTTGGCACAAAATATTTTTCACTCAAAATGCATGCCACATAATGCAGCTGACTAACAACCAAAATACGTACGTCTTCTTGTTCTCTCATGAAATATATTCTGTATCCAAAAAAGGCTGGTGGTTATTCTCCATTTCTTATATTTCAGCCGGTAGTTTACACACATATAACAGTTAATTATGTGTTGATCGACAGCAGTTTACACCACTCTTGTGTTTCCCATATACAGTTAACACTCGTTTACTCAAAAGTCCAGGGTACAGAGAAAAATACTTTCAGTAAAAGAAAATTTGGGTTAACTGGATTTGATTTGGAAAGCATGTACTTTGGACCAATAATTTCACCGAGTTTTCAGTAGTTTTCCAAGAGGTTTATGTAACGAGTGTAGACTGTATGGAGAAATGACATCAAAAACGTCGCAATGACAGGTTTCCTTCAACCAATCAAAACATGTTCCTGTTTGCCATATAATATATGCAAAAATGCCGTCAATAACATCAAAATGATCAATCAAATCATGGGTGAAATGTAACAAAATATTTATTTAACCAGGTGAGCTGATTATCTTCAATGAAGGCTTCATTTGGTCTTGCCACTAAACAAGCTCAATTTGCCAATAATTTCACCGAGTTTTCAGTAGTTTTCCAAGAGGTTTAGGTAACGAGTGTAGACTGTATGGAGAAATGACATCAAAAACGTCGCAATGACAGGTTTCTTTCAACCAATCAAAACATGTTCCTGTTTGCCATATAATATATGCAAAAATGCCGTCAATAACATCAAAATGATCAATCAAATCATGGGTGAAATGTAACAAAATATTTATTTAACCAGGTGAGCTGATTATCTTCAATGAAGGCTTCATTTGGTCTTGCCACTAAACAAGCTCAATTTGCTACGCACTCATTTGTTTAGCGTAAACATAAGAACTCTAGAACTTGTGCATTATTTCATGATAATCACCTCACCTTGTTAAATAGACGGTATGTCTAGCTATTTTGAGCCACAGCAGAACAGCACATACACTAATTCATTCACTTAATTGGGTAGAGAAGAATGTCAGTATCCTCATATGATTTCTTCAGTAAATGTGAGGCGCACATGACTCTGGCTTCTGGTATCACCACATCTCTGAAGTATATCATTCCCCTATTCATGTTTTGTCTATACCTATAATGGAGAATTACATGCGCTGATTTGTTGTTTTAGAAAAGTCGTGCGTCACAGCTTCCAAGATATAGTTATCTAGAGTTGCTGTAATTACTCTTTCAAAGCATTGCAGACTGCATAAAACAATGTACTATCAATTGAAAACAGTTTTGTAAAATATGCAAGTGAAACTTCATAACGAGCGTCAATTTACAATATCCTGATTTAATGCCAGGTGCTCTTAGTAAACCAGTGAAGTCACTTAGCACAAGCTCCTTTTAGCAAGCTCTCTGTAGTTGATCCCGCCTGATCTGCATAGCACAGCAAGTATTTGTATCTCAGTACTGGAAAGTGAATATTTATCTTCTGGCAATTATGAAATACTTGATATTGAACACCACTCAATGAAAATAAATGTAACAAGAAATGAGTCTGTCGAACGCGGATGTCACCTGCAGCATATTTGAGAAACTGTGACAAATTGGTTAACAATGTGACGGACGGACAGACGGACGTTCTTACAGTACTATACTTATATGGCTTATCACATGTTAAATATTAGCCACATCTAAACCAGACACCGTGGGGACCTTACGTACAGTGAAACCTCTCTAAACCAGACACCCTGGGGACCTTATGTACAGTGAAACCTCTCTAAACCAGACACCCTGGGGACCTTATCTACAGTGAAACATCTCTAAACCGGACACCCTGGGGACCTTATGTACAGTGAAACGTCTCTAAACCAGACACCCTGGGGACCTTATGTACAGTGAAACCGCTCTAAACCGGACACTCTGGGGACCTTATGTACAATGAAAGTCCTCGAAACCACACCCCTGGGGACCTTATGTACAGTGAAACCTCTCCAAACAGGGGACACCCTTGGGGACCTTAGTACAGTGAAACCGCTCTAAACCAGACACCCTGGGGACCTTATGTACAGTGAAACCTCTCTAAACCAGACACCCTAGGGACCTTATGTACCGTGAAACCTCTCTAAACGGACATAACCCTGTGGGGCTAGCCACATAAGTACCCTAATGTGTGCCCGGACGGACGGACGGGACGGACGGACGGACGGTCCAAACACTATATGCCACCAGTTTCTTCGAAACCCGGTGGCATAAAAACATCATTTTATCTTCCTTTTATACTGTATTTATGGTTCATACATACTTGTCTTCTAGAATATTGGCGAGCTTCTCGTTTCTGTTATCTTTTACAGTTAAATAGTCGCCACTAGTATAGCCAATCATTCTGAAATATATGTGAGCACCATGAAAAAATGGGGCCTATGGCTTATGCGATCTCTGCATCCATGCAGTTGAATATCGGTCTGTTTGCCATTCAGTCAGAGTATATTCCCTTAATGCATGTAGCAAAAATATTAAATCCATTACAATTCAATACGCCTTGTTTTCTGACGGTGCGTCACATATGAAAGACTACAGGTATGTACATCAATTGAAGATACGAACTGTGACACTATAGCATAACTCGCATCTAATTAGTAAATACTTGAATTAAATTGAATGATTGTATGGAATTTTTTACGTTTAACAACAAGCCCTAGTTAAATGAATGGAAATGACGTGATTAAAAAGGTAATTTTTGGAACCGACATGTGTACAAGGATATTCCCCAGGGTCCAGAACATGTCGATAAACGACGTTTGCCTTATAAATACTTTTTGAGTTTGCATTTATCAATGTTTTCACAGTTGATAGTATTGACATGCGTGAACATATATAACTTACCTCTTTGTGACTGGCTTAAAAGTTGCCATATTCTTCAGGACAAGTAGTGTAATTTCCCTCATGCCCTTTTGTCCAAGAACTGTGTGGCGCTGGATGCCTTTAGGCGAGTTTAGTCGTCTTGTGTCACTGTCTGTTGTCTTATGCCTCTCCTTTCTCCTTCTGTGCCGGTCTTTTCCGTGCTGGCAGTCGCACACCTTTGTGGCCAGCACCACAAAAGGAACCCCATCATTTACTATCCGACACTTCTTGGTAGAATACTTGTCTTTCCACATAATTTTGTAGTTCGTCCTAGCAAACACATCTGAAAGCATAAAGACAAATATTGAGTTGGTTAGGCAATATCCTACAGCCGTGGGCTGTGTATGTCATATATTCCGCTGTAGAGGATTGCCACCATATGTGTAGGCAATATTCTACAGCCGTGGGCTGTATATGTCATATATTCCGCTGTAGAGGATTGCCACATGATGTGTAGGCAATAATTTCCTACGGCCGTGGGCTGTGTATTTCATATATTCCGCTGTAGAGGATTGCCACCATATGTAGGCAATATCCTACGGCCGTGGGCTGTGTATGTCATATATTCCGCTGTAGAGGATTGCCACCATATGTAGGCAATATCCTACAGCCGTGGGCTGTGTATTTCATATATTCCGCTGTAGAGGATTGCCACCATATGTGTAGGCAATATCCTACAGCCGTGGGCTGTGTATTTCATATATTCCGCTGTAGAGGATTGCCACCATATGTAGGCAATATCCTACAGCCGTGGGCGTGGTATTTCATATATTCCGCTGTAGAGGATTGCCACCATATGTAGGCAATTATCCTACAGCCGTGGGCTGTGTATTTCATATATTCCGCTGTAGAGGATTGCCACCATATGTAGGCAATATCCTACAGCCGTGGGCTGTGTATGTCATATATTCCGCTGTAGAGGATTGCCACCATATGTAGGCAATATCCTACAGCCGTGGGCTGTGTATATCATATATTCCGCTGTAGAGGATTGCCACCATATGTAGGCAATATCCTACAGCCGTGGGCTGTGTATGTCATATACTCAGCTGTAGAGGATTGCCACCATATGTAGGCAATATCCTACAGCCGTGGGTCTGTATGTCATATTATTTTCCGCTGTAGAGGATTGCCACCATTATGTGTAGGCAATATCCTAAAGCGTGGGCTGTGTATTTCATATATTTCCGCTGTAGAGGATTGCCACCATATGTAGGCAATATCCTACAGCCGTGGGCTGTGTATTTCATATATTCCGCTGTAGAGGATTGCCACCATATGTACGCAATATCCTACAGCCGTGGGCTGTGTATGTCATATACTCCGCTGTAGAGGATTGCCACCATATGTAGGCAATATCCTACAGCCGTGGGCTGTGTATTTCATATACTCCGCTGTAGAGGATTGCCACCATATGTGTAGGCAATATCCTAAAGCCGTGGGCTGTGTATGTCATATATTCCGCTGTAGAGGATTGCCACCATATGTAGGCAATATCCTACAGCCGTGGGCTGTGTATGTCATATACTCCGCTGTAGAGGATTGCCACCATATGTAGGCAATATCCTACAGCCGTGGGCTGTGTATGTCATTATATTCCGCTGTAGAGGATTGCCACCATATGTGTAGGCAATTATCCTATAGCCGTGGGCTGTGTATTTCATATATTCCGCTGTAGAGGATTGCCACCATATGTAGGCAATATCATACAGCCGTGGGCTGTGTATTTCATATATTCCGCTGTAGAGGATTGCCACCATATGTAGGCAATATCCTACAGCCGTGGGCTGTGTATTTCATATTCCGCTGTAGAGGATTGCCACCATATGTAGGCAATATCCTACAGCCGTGGGCTGTGTATGTCATATATTCCGCTGTAGAGGATTGCCACCATATGTGTAGGCAATATCCTAATAAAAGCCGTGGGCTGTGTATGTCATATAATTCCGCTGTAGAGGATTGCCACCATATGTGTAGGCAATATCTAAAGCCGTGGGCTGTGTATGTCATATATTCCGCTGTAGAGGATTGCCACCATATGTAGGCAATATCCTACAGCCGTGGGCTGTGTATTTCATATATTCCGCTGTAGAGGATTGCCACCATATGTAGGCAATTAATTCCTACAGCCGTGGGCTGTGTATTTCATATATTCCGCTTTTAGAGGATTGCCACCATATGTAAGCATATCCTACAGCGTGGGCTCTGTATGTCATATATTCCGCTGTAGAGGATTGCCACCATATGTAGGCAATATCCTACAGCCGTGGGCTGTGTATTTCATATATTCCGCTGTAGAGGATTGCAACCATATGTAGGCAATATCCTACAGCCGTGGGCTGTGTATTTCATATATTCCGCTGTAGAGGATTAGGATTGCAACCATATGTAGGCAATATCCTACAGCCGTGGGCTGTGTATTTCATATATTCCGCTGTAGAGGATTGCCACCATATGTAGGCAATATCCTACAGCCGTGGGCTGTGTATTTCATATATTCCGCTGTAGAGGATTGCCACAATATGTAGGCAATATCCTACAGCATTGGGCTGTGTATGTCATATATTCCGCTGTAGAGGATTGCCACCATATGTAGGCAATATCCTACAGCCGTGGGCTGTGTATGTCATATATTCCGCTGTAGAGGATTGCCACCATATGTAGGCAATATCCTACAGCCGTGGGCTGTGTATGTCAATATACTCCGCTGTAGAGGATTGCCACCATATGTAGGCAATATCCTACCAGCCGTGGGCTGTGTATGTCATATATTCCGCTGTAGAGGATTGCCACCATATGTGTAGGCAATATCCTAAAGCCGTGGGCTGTGTATGTTCATATATTTCCGCTGTAGAGGATTTGCCACCATATGTTAGGCAATATCCTACAGCCGTGGGCTGTGTATTTCATATATTACGCTGTAGAGGATTGCCACCATATGTAGGCAATATCCTACAGCCGTGGGCTGTGTATTTCATATATTCCGCTGTAGAGGATTGCCACCATATGTAGGCAATATCCTACAAGCCGTGGGCTGTGTATGTCATATACTCAGCTGTAGAGGATTGCCACCATATGTTAGGCAATATCCTACAGCCGTGGGCTGTGTATGTCATATATTCCGCTGTAGAGGATTGCCACCATATGTGTAGGCAATATCCTAAAGCCTGGGCTGTGTATTTCATATATTCCGCTGTAGAGGATTGCCACCATATGTAGGCAATATCCTACTGCTGTGTGTTGTGCAAGTCATATAAAACATCGCATTTATGTGTTGCCAATCATTAGTGTAAACTTTAAATAAAATACCGTTCGTTTCAGTTTCAGATATTGTATTCACGTTTGTATCACGACTACTGGCACTATACGGATATTGGTTGTACATCTACTATACACATTATGCAATATTTACCGTTGTTTCCGAAGTTTTTGTCCGATTTATAACTGGAATATGACGTTGTTGTGTCTTTTTCCAGTTCACTCATGGCTTGCCTAGCTTCTTCGAAAGAACTGACGAAACCTTTCAGCCTCATGCCGACATCAACAGCAGCACTGTCGATGTCCATCGTTACTTTGAGCGCGCGCTTTTTGTCATTCATGAATATAATCATGAATATTCATGCCTCATTAATATTCATGCCGCTGTAGGATATTGCCTCTAGCCTCTACCAAGCTTCTACCACTAGCATTCTACCACAAAACGATTTTACGACATCAGCTTCTACCACTAAGGATTTACATGATTAACCCGTATATGTGTATGTACGATAAGCACTAATATAGGCCATTGTAGTCCCTGATTAGCGTGGTTATGTACCTCAACTGATCAGACTCACCAATATGGATACGGCTGTAGTCCCTGGTCAGCATGTAGGCCAATAACTAGTCCGACTGATCAGACTATTACCAAAGTCAGAATTTGACGCAACGGGCATAGAAAATGCACTAAGGCACACAATCCAGACATTGTGACACTACCTAGGACCCCTGTCCGGGTGTCCGTTTGTTTTTATATACATGTATGTACATAAATAATACAAAAACGCTTGAGGCACTTGAGGATAGGGTGGCTAAAAATCCAAAAAACTTTGATTTTTATAAAAAATATTTCAGAATTTGACGCAACGGGCATAGAAAATGCACTAAGGCACACAATCCAGACCATGACACTTACCGTACCCCTGTATGTTTTGTCTAATATACTGTAGTACCATAAATAATACACGCGTTGGGGCCACTGATTTTGGGGGCTAAAAAATCCAAAAAATTTGATATATATTTCGAATTTGATGCAACGGGCATAGAAAATGCACTAAGCACAATCCAGACATTGTACACTACCACCCCTGTCTGTTTTGTCTATATACATGATTGATAAATAATACACTTGAGGCACTTGAGGATGGGTGGCTAAAAATCCAAAAAACTTTGATTTTTTATAAAAAATATTTCAGAATTTGACGCAGCGGGCATA
The DNA here is from genome assembly GCA_029237695.1 of Conchocele bisecta. Taxonomy (NCBI): domain Eukaryota; kingdom Metazoa; phylum Mollusca; class Bivalvia; order Lucinida; family Thyasiridae; genus Conchocele; species Conchocele bisecta. The sequence goes on from CM055281.1 coordinate 6,687,712, forward strand.
GAAAATGCACTAAGGCACACAATCCAGACATTGTGACACTACCTACCCCTGTAAAAAATCTTTACTCGGCGAATTTTAGGGGGGTGCGCGCGCCGGGTCTGCCCGCCCACCCCTACCCCCCCCCCCCCCCCCCCCCCCCCCCCCCCCCTGAATCCGCACTTGCCTACAACTCCGTATGTCTACATTGGGGAAAAGGCTGACCGGAACAGGAAATAGAACGGAAAACGTTACCGTGATGTCGTAAAAGTTAGTCAGTCGGTAGGTGCCGCAATAAGGTATTTTCATTTACAACAACAACAACAACATCTAGTTGGTAGAAGTTGGTGGTAGAAAGCTTGATTTCAGTCCTATATTGACTCAACGCGCGAAATGTGTTTGTTGTTGTTGTTGTTGTTGTTGTTGTCGTTGAGCTTCCCGCGCTGATTTTTCGCGGCACCGTATTAAAATACGTTGTACAATGTCATGTAGTTGTGGTCTTAAAAGTATTAAAAACGTATTAAGAATATATTTAAAGTTTGTAAGATATTGTGCACGTAATTCTAAACAACTGTACATATATACACACATTTGCACTGGCTATGAGTTTTATCACAACTTTTAACATTTAAAATATTTAATTTCTCATATCTGTAGAACTGTAGGCATAGTAGGTATCATCATGTAGCTTGTAGGTATCATCACGGAAGCAAGTCAAAACGGCCCTTGGTCAAAACGGCCCGGATTTGGTCAAAACGGCCCCCAAGTTTTGGGAATTTCGTCAAAACGGCCTCTACTAAACGGCCCCCTATTATTATATTATATATTTTTATTTTGTTCTACATATATGTAAAAATATTCTTAATATTCATCTAAAATAACAATAATAAATGACCTTGTATTATGAATATTGATGAAAACGAACTTTAATATGCATGTAATATATGAGTGTAGGACAATATCCCCCCCGGACAATATCCCCCCCCCCCGTATATTTTGACCCAGGCGGACAATATCCCCCCCCCCCGTCAAAAAAGACAGGGCGGACATATCCCCCCCCCCCCCATCAAAAATACAAGGCGGACAATATCCCCCCCCCCCGCGTGGATAATCCTAGGGCGGACAATATCCCCCCCGTAGAAAATCATAGGGCGGACAATACAATATCCGGACATTATCCCCCCCCCCCCATATATTTCGACACAGGAGAAAGAGTAACTAACAAGAATGGGTTAACAACCTTTATTTCCGTATACAAGCATATAAGCATGATAAATAATGATGTAGGACAGTGCGATATTTTGTGTGAATTTTGGTGTTTATTATAGTCTTATTCACGAAAGTGCTAATTGAGACTTGTCATTTAGCTGTAAATGTAATGTAGCACATAGTGGCGAAACCTAAGAATTGTTCACAGTCTAATACACTCGCCAATCGCGAACAGGAAACTGGCTGTCGTTTTCGCTCCATCCCGGTACTGGCGGCCTAATTTGTTAAGTCTCTTCTGGAGAGAAACGCTCGTCTTCTTAGCGCGTTTGGCCGATGGTTGTCCGGTCCGCTGACGTTCCATCTCGGTGTTCACGGCTGTCGGGTCTTTCTGCAGACAGGAGAGTACTGTCCACAGACTGGGATTACTATGTCCAACTAAATGTCTAAATGAGTTATTCCAACTTTCGCAATTGTTATTAGTTCTGTCGCCTCCATTGAGTGTAGTTTCATGTACATTCCATATGGGTGGTGGAAAGCGCGGTGGTGTACGGCGCATTCTGATGATTCCATTCGGTCCCCTAACCGATTTGTAGCCGCCGCTGACATATGTGTTGTCGAAATAGTCTATCACTGGCATCACAGAGTCTGGCGCAAGGTCCTTCAGTGCCGTCATTCCTTCGACAACCTCGTCAACCGGCAGGAACGCCAGGCCGTCAATCATTCCGACAAACTGCTTCAGCTCGTCGTTTTCTCGGTACTCAGTGGCGAGGCCTTCCGCTTGTACTCGTCTCCAGGTACTCTGGGTGAGATGATAGAAACACCCCTTGATGTCGACGTACCAAATGTGCCGTCCATGTACCATGTGTCATTTTCCGCGAGTAGATTCAACCCGGCGTCTGTGCCGAATACAATGATGCGATTGTCCGATGATCCGTTGTCGTAGAGAACAAATGGCATGTTGTCGTTGCCGCCCGTAGTTTGGTAAGCATCAGTTAGTGGATGTGGGATCGATGGCCTGGACTCTGGTTCCTTTGGAGCGCCGGCACGTTTCGTACGCCTCGCAGATCGCTTAATGATGTCCACTCGGCCTGCAGCTACACGAACCTGCAATGATATATGAATGGACACCATTGTATCGAGACCACGAAAAAAGTATACTTACAATTGTACAGCAGTTAGCACTGATATAAAATGCCTAGATCATTATTACGCTATATAAGTGTGCTGAGATACAATGCCCAGATCATTATTACGCTATATAAGTGTGCTGAGAGAAAATGCCTAGATCATTATTACGCTATATAAGTGTGCTGAGATACAATGACCAGATCATTATTACGCTATATAAGTGTGCTGAGAGAAAATGCCTAGATCATTATTACGCTATATAAGTGTGCTGGATTCACATTGATATTGCATGTGCATGTCTCGTATTGTCTCACATTTTTTATATATATACCTGAACAGGAAATGTGTGCATTTTGTCAGCGACTATCTGACCCGGTTGTCCGCGGCTGTTCTCTACCGTCTGAGTTTCTGTGCCTCGATGTCGAAGGAATCTGCAGAATGGCTGTGTTCAGTAACCGACTTCATAGAGGTGGCCTGAAACAAATAAGGAACAATTAATACAAAGTCAATGTACAAGAAAACTACAATTTATTTATATTATAAACTTTTGAGATTTTGAGATTGAGATCTGACAATAATGAAATACCAGCATGGCGTTTGCAATAAACGAGTATTAAAATTAAAAGTTTAGCCTATAATCCATTATGAAAACATGTGAAGTGTGTTCATCAATCTCATGTACTTACATCTAGATCTGTTATAAGAGCCCCTACGCACTTCAGACTGCCACGCTTGGAGCATTCCCATCTGATTGTAGATTTAGATGCCTTCTTCTTAGTGTAAGAGAAGCCATCGTAACAAAGCTTAACACCACCTCGTGTACTAGTAATGAACTCCATGATAGAGAACGTTTATGAGTATGGTATTCTTATATTTAAGGGTGGGAAATGGCTCGAAGACCTTCCATACCCGGGCATGTGCCCGTAAATGATCAGGCCAATGGCCGTTGGCCCATTTGTTTCCGAATTTACTAATATATGCGATACAGTCGAAATATGTGCATTAAATGAAGGAGACGATGAGGCGGTGAGTTTAACCTAATTAGTTCATTCTCCTATTGCACAATGCCGATATGTCAGACCGTGAAGAGGGCCGAGTGTGCGTGCACATGATATATGGATACTCAGCCGTTACATTGTTATATTTACCTGCTAATGCTATTAGAGGGTTGGACGAGGCAAGACAGACCAAGTAGAGATGGATCCACGTGATATGGGCAAATCCAACGCCCACAGAGGAGCAACAGCGCAGGCCGAGCCGAAGCAGCCGAGCCACCGACCCACCCACAGCAGACCGGGACACCGCAGTCAGTGACAACCGGAGGCTCCGCACCGCAACCGCCACCCGCAGCGACCAGGAGACGGGCAAGCCATGCCCAAGCCACCCACAAGGCCGCCACTGGCAACACCCAGGCAGCTCATTCCGCCACAGATCCCAAGGCGCATATAGCATGACACTGCCCAGTATGCAACACAGAGGAAACGACCCGATGTCGGGTCCACAGAGGCCTAGGCCACCTCCCACTGAGTGGGTGGTAGACACGAGCGAGGCCTTGTCCCCGAGGAGGGGGACTAAGTTTGTTTTATTGCGTTCTGATCTTCTCTTTGTTGGTGTCGTAGGCGTCTGGCTACACCGCGAGGACCGCATCTGGTTTGTGTTTGAGTGAGCTGTGTGCATGAAAATCACAGATGCCCTTATCTGGATTGTGTATGTATATGTTGTGGGTGCGTGCCTATCTAAGTGTGTCTGTCAGGGTTATGTCCAATGTCATATTGACTTGGCTCATCTACTGCCCTAAGGGCGAAATAGCTGGTCCCCATAGGGCCAGATTCTGTTGATTGACTATATGGACAATATGATGAGACCATTATGCCCGGCTCGACCACTAACTGCACAGAAACAGTTCGGCGCTTTGAGGTATATATTGTTGCAGGCAGAAATCCTTGAGCTTCTTTCTTCTACCGTCGTGTCTGCATGGAGTGGATCCACCGGTTATTTGTGACACCCGGGTTCACCAAGCCTATGATGGACCGCGCAAGACACGGGGGCGGCTCATAGCTCCCTTACGTGTGTCTCGTCACGAATGGCAGGGTGACAGTTTTTTGTAATTTTTACTACATCCAAGCACGCAATAATAGCTTACTTCCGCCCAATACGGACGGTCCCTTACACGCATAGGCATTATACATGTACACAATACTCCGCACAGCAGCGTGTAGTGCAGTAAAGAATATGCATAACATAAACAAATATAAACTCACACACCCATTGTGTCCGGTAAAACCACTAAGGCGACCAAGTCAACATATGAAGTCATAGAAGACAGAAGCTGCTCCCGCTGATTGAAAGCCGGGAGTGCTTGGGATGAGTATGGTCATATTATCTAATCTTTATATACAAGTTCTTGTTAGTTGAGTGATTTATGTCAAATACCATCTCATAATTACATAAATTCTTTAATCAACAATTAAACACTCACTTTAAGTGCAGTTGAGAGAAGCAATCATATCATCAATTAGCCAAACAATTAACATGCTTTAATTCCATTTGCAAACCAATCAGTTTAGGTGCAGTTGAAAGAAGCAATCAAATCTTCAATTAGCCAAACAATTAACATAATCAAAGTCCATTTACCAATCAGTGCAGTTGAAAGAAGCAATCAAACAAATCAAGTGAACACATTATGAGCCAAAACTAAGGTCAAAGATGGACAAAATATCACAATGTGACACAATATTACTTATACAGAAATAAAATAAAGCTTCTTAATTTATAAGTTTATAAGGGGGGATAATGTCTTTTTGATGGGGGGGGGGGGGATATTGTCCGCCCTGTGATTTTCTACGGGGGGGGGGGGGGGGGTGGGGGGGGGGGGGGGGTATTGTCCGCCCTGTCTTTTTGATGGGGGGGGGGGATATTGTCCGCCTGGGTCAAAATATACGGGGGATATTGTCCGGGGCGGATATTGTCCGTTCCCCGTAATATATGTGTGTATGGTTTGGATATCTTATCAATTACCATGGATGTTTTTCACACCTTTATGTAGACAAAGGCCCATTATCTAACCCCTTGTATTTTAGTGGGGATACAACACAATTAATAACAACTCGTTATAGCCGATAATAATAGTCTTTTATAGATTTGAATAAATACAGCACATGTAGACAATAACACGTTGGTGAACAGTGTAATTCTTGATCAGACTGCGAATTCAGTTATGTGCTGACTGGCTATATTGCAACAAATACATAACATATTTAAGTTACAGTATGGCTATAAAAACAAATATATAGATTGCTAAATGGGAAACAGTGTATACCCTAATCAGACTGAATGCAAGTTTCCCCTCTAGATCTATAGCCTCAACAAGAGGTTATGTACAAGATGGGAAACAGTGTAGATCTTGATCAGACTGTGAGTGCAATTTCCCATATAGCTATAGCATCAACACGTGGTTATGTACAAGATGGGTAATAGTGTAGATCCTGATCAGACTGTGTGGGCATATTCCAATATATCTATAGCATCGACAAGTGGCTATATATGTACAAGATGGAAAACAGTGTAGATCCACTGGCAGATCAGTCTGCAATTTCCCATATAGCTATATAACATCAATAAGCGGTTATGCACAAGATGGGAAGCAGTGTAGGTCCTGATCAGACTGTGCTTGCAAATTCCCATATATCCATAGCATGCATCATGAAGTGGTTATGTAATTAAAATACAAATCGTTCTCTAACATTCAGCATTACTAACGGAGTTAGAATATATTTCAAGAGTACAAAACATTGCGACAGTTTGAGACAATGTAGTGTCGGAGACCCTGACCAGTACGGCTATCTCTCCCAGAGGTAGTAAACACACATACTGAGTTAGAGACTGACCACCTGTATACAGGAGACATTAGCATGATGAGGCGGCGACAATGTAGTGTCGGAGACCCTGACCAGTACGTCGATCTGTTACAGAGGTAGTAAACACACAGACTGAGTTAGAGACTGACCACCTGTATACAGGAGACATTAGCATGATGAGGCGGCGACAATGTAGTGTCGGAGACCCTGACCAGTACGGCTATCTCTCACAGAGGTAGTAAACACACATACTGAGTTAGAGACTGACCACCTGTATACAGGAGACATTAGCATGATGAGGGCGGCGACAATGTAGTGTCGGAGACCCGACCCTGACCAGTAGGTCGATCTGTTACAGAGGTAGTAAACACACAGACTGAGTTAGAGACTGCATGACCACCTGTATACAGGAGACATTAGCATGATGAGCGGCGACAATGTAGTGCCGGAGACCCTGACCAGTACGTCGATCTGTTACAGAGGTAGTAAACACACAGACCGAGTTAGAGACTGCATGACCACCTGTATACAGGAGACATTAGCATGATGAGGCGGCGACAATGTAGTGTCGGAGACCCTGACCAGTACGTCGATCTGTTACAGAGGTAGTAAACACACAGACTGAGTTAGAGACTGCATGACCACCTGTATACAGGAGACATTAGCATGATGAGGCGGCGACAATGTAGTGCCGGAGACCCTGACCAGTACGTCGATCTGTTACAGAGGTAGTAAACACACAGACTGAGTTAGAGACTGCATGACACCTGTATACAGGAGACATTAGCATGATGAGGCGGCGACAATGTAGTGTCGGAGACCCTGACCAGTACGTCGATCTGTTACAGAGGTAGTAAACACACAGACTGAGTTAGAGACTGCATGACCACCTGTATACAGGAGACATTAGCATGATGAGGCGGCGACAATGTAGTGTCGGAGACCCTGACCAGTACGTCGATCTGTTACAGAGGTAGTAAACACACAGACTGAGTTAGAGACTGCATGACCACCTGTATACATGAGACATTAGCATGATGAGGCGGCGACAATGTAGTGCCGGAGGCCCTGACCAGTACGGCTATCTCTCACAGAGGTAGTAGTAAACACACAGGCCGAGCACGGTTTATATTATAATAAGTAAATTATCGGGAGCCTGACATAATCCCCCCGGACAAAATCCCCCCCCCCCGTGCTTTTTGACACAGGCGGACAAAATCCCCCCCCCCCCCCCCCGCTCAGATGCAGGGTAGGACTATCCCCCCCGCTCAGATGCAGGGTAGGACAAAATCCCCCCCGCTCAAATGTAGGGTAGGACAAAATCCTCCCCGAAGAAAATATAGCTAGGACAAAATCCCCCCCGCTCAGATGCAGGGTAGGACAAAATCCCCCCCACAACCAGTTACATAGAATTTAATTTTGTTAATAATTCTTAGCATCTTTGGTTTCTTGAATAATTGATGATGGTATTATGATATTATGATCACTTAATTATTTTTCAAACTGGTTTCTCTGATCACTTTAATCATGTTATTCAAGCTAATTAAAGTATGTTTGGTTTTCAAATTGGTTTCTTTGATGCTCTTTCACACGTCATGTTAGTCAGGATAATTTAATTATTTATGAATATTTGTTAATAATGAGTTGATAATTATGAGATATCTCACTCAAGCCGTTATCACGCATTTGAGGTGGTAATTAACATATGTATATAAGTTCATTAAACATGATGGGAATCACAATCTTCCATTATGGAGTTTATTACCAGTAACAAAGGTTCTGTTAAGTTGTGTTTCAATGGGTTTTCTTATACCAAGAAGAAAGAGTCTAAATCGTCCATACGATGGGAATGTTCGAAGCGTGGTAGTCTCAAATGCAACGGCGCCGTAGTCATTGATTTGAAGGTAAGTTCAGGTGTAAGTTTCAGCAATGTCAATCAATTGTTCAACCATCACATATGTACATAGTTGCAATAACAAGTCTACCGTGAAATATGTACAGAACGGGACATTTTTTCTATCATGAAATATGTACAGAGCTGCAATGTCAATAATTTGTTCTATCATGAAATATGTACAGAGCTGCAATGTCAATAAATTGTTCTACCATGAAATATGTACTGCAATGCCAATAATTTGTTCTACATGTATCATGAAATATGTACAGAGCTGCCAAAGGTAAGGTAATTAATTTTATTATATTTGCTTCAGGCTGACGAGATCACATCATCTACTACACACACACATGAGGCAGACCACTTCGCCATTGAAGCCGCAAAACTCCGATCGGGGATAAAGACGGTTGTGAAGTCTAGTCGTGGACAACCGGGTCAGATAATCGCCGACCAAATGCACAGTTATCCTGTCCAGGTATGAACATTCTTGTATAACTTTCACAATTAGTCTACCAGTTCTCCGGCCAGTAATATAATCAGGTTAGTATCTATAGCTCTACTCAGCAATTCCAAAAATGTATATAAATGTAAAAAAATCAAAAATGGCCGCCATAATTTGATATTGTGGTTCTTGTCTCATTTTCACAATTAGTCTGCCAGTTCTCCCGGCCAGTAATATATCAGGTTAGTATCTATAGCTCTACTCAGCAATTCCCAAATGTGGATAAATGTAAAAAATCAAAATGGCCGCCATAATTTGATATTGTGAGTCTTGTCTCACTTTCACATTTATTATGATGCAGTTATACGTGATACATATACGTTTACATAATATTATAATGTATGTTCCAGGTACGTGTTGCTGCGGGGAAAGTTGACTCCCTTAAGCGGACCGTGAGGAGAACCAAACATGCCGGCGCCCCGAGAGAGCCAGACTCGCTAAACGCTATTCCTCACCCACTCCCTGACAAGTACCGAACAACCGGCGGTGACGACATCCGAATGCGTCGAACACAGCCACGATTTCCCCCGGCAACCTGGAACGTGAACGAGGCTACACTTGGCGGCGGTGACCGAACGAACAATCTCTGCGAGAGCTGGAACAACGCGTTCAAACATCTGATCGGACATAGCAACCCGAGTCTATGGACGGTCATAGGATGTCTACAGAGGGATCAGACGGCGGTGAACACGGAGTTGGAACGACGGAGAACGGGACAGCCATCATCCAAGCGAAGGCGGAAGGCGACTATCGCTCACCAAGACCGACTGAAGAAGCTGTGCAGCCAATACCGCGATGGGGAGAAGACACTGGCGAGTTTCATGTATGCCATCGGGGAATGTATACGACTTGTCCTGAACATTTGCTATCTTACATACATAGTGTAGTCATGTGCTCATAGACTTAAATGATACTCATGTGCTTGTGTACTTGTGTGCTCATGACTTGCATAATATACTCATGTGGTTGTGTACTTGTGTGCTCATAGACTTAAATGTTTAATAGACTCATGTGCTTAAATGTTATTCTCATCTGCTTAATATGAACTTGTCAATAAAGATTTGTTTTTCAATTACATAATTCCTTACCAATAACTACATGGTTTGGCTCTCTCGTACATCTTCGCTACGGATACTTGAGAGCTCAATCAAGTTATATAAAATTGACAATATTATAGCTTGGAATATTGTATATGACCGGGGGGGGGGATTTTGTCCTACCCTGCATCTGAGCGGGGGGGATTTTTGTCCTACCCTGCATCTGAGCGGGGGGGATTTTGTCCTCTAGCCTGCATCTGAGCGGGGGGGATTTTGTCCTACCCCTGCATCTGAGCGGGGGATTTTGTCCGGGGGGGATTTTGTCCGCCTGTGTCAAAAAGCACGGGGGGGGGGGGGGGGGTGGGGGGGATTTTGTCCGGGGGGGATTATGTCCTACCACTCAAATTATCATATATGGAGTGAAACAGACACATACATGCATACACTCAGCATACGTTAGCCCCCGGCTGGCAAAATGGACCATGCGACAAGACCGTCCAGTGTAGGCTAAACTATGAACTTTGATGAATAACTAGGCATGTGTGAGGGATCGTGGTAAGTCTAATATATTAAATGATATTAAATGGTAGCCTCGCACAGTCGCCCCAAATGTAAGTGAAAATGAATAGATTCTTAAATTTTTCTTTAATTTAATATTATCGAAAAAAATATTGTTTTTGCATTGTTTATATGGTCGTAAAATTTGGGCAGCTTTCGTGAAACAGACAGTAGTTGATTACCATACCACCACAAATATAAGTTTAACACCATGGTTGCGGACATATACGTTCTATTTATCAACCTCTCTTTACACATATCGAGACAATTATGCAACAATGTATATGTACTTTGATACAATTTAAATGTACAATCGCGAACTGGCATAACATCTCAAGTTATTGGACACATGCACACCTTTCATTGCAGACGTTGATACACAACGAAATCACATATTGGATATAGGACAACTTGTGCAGAACTGAACTTGATACATATTGTACGTCTGTGGTGGACCTCTCAAAATAGATGCTTCAAAAGTTAAACAATCAATTGGAGGGGACTGTCAAACCATATATATCCAGAGAAACCACATAATTTAAGGGGTCAGTGGAAAAAGGGGGGCTACGTCCCTTATGTACCGACCTCTTTCGTGCTACCTGTACGCACACTTTCACTTATGATAGCTTCACTGACTTCCACCCAACCACACGCCACATGAATTTGAGCGACTATCTTCAGCCGGGCATATGATTGAATTGACGTATGTTAAAAAAAAAAACAACGTTTTTTATCATGATGATCTTTATCGTTAGCGATTAATGAAACATGCGTGAATTACATTGCTCAAACATGATTGTATCTGTAGCTTGGTTTAGATCTAAATTTAAACAACCGCCTATATGTCCCTTTAAAACGTACAAGCGATGCACCAGCGGCTCGCTTTGCTGTAATGCTTTATTGATATAATTCAAGGTGTATGATCACGTGGTACTAACAACAACAACAACAAGTACCGATTCAAAGTACGTATTCTTTTAAAGTGTCCTTATTACGTAACGGATTTTGATGAAACATGGTGCATCAAACGCGTCTTGTTAAGCTGCATTTGGTGGTCTCTGTATTTTCGCCCAAACTTCTGTCGTTTTGGCGAAGAATCGATTTCCGTGTCTCTGACACGGAAATCGATTTTTTCGCAAAAAACGACATAAGTCTGTGCCAAACTACATAGACCACCAAATGCAGCTCATGAAGACGCGTTTGCTGCGCCATATTTCATAAAAATCCGTTGCATATTAAGGAACATATCAAATAATACTTACTTTGGAGTGGGCGACGTTGTTGTTGTTGTTGTTGTTGTTGTTGTAACCACGTGATCATGCACCGTGTAATTGAATCATGCAATATTTTTTCTTTCTTTATTTCTTAATTCAGCTTGCATAAAGCTTGTTCTTTCCATAGAAATCCGCCTCACATGTAAATTGTCCTTTTGTGGCATATTGTATTGTATTCTTATATTTAAGGGTGGGAAATGGCTCGAAGACCTTCCATACCCGGGCATGTGCCCGTAAATGATCAGGCCAATGGCCGTTGGCCCATTTGTTTCCGAATTTACTAATATATGCGATACAGTCGAAATATGTGCATTAAATGAAGGAGACGATGAGGCGGTGAGTTTAACCTAATTAGTTCATTCTCCTATTGCACAATGCCGATATGTCAGACCGTGAAGAGGGCCGAGTGTGCGTGCACATGATATATGGATACTCAGCCGTTACATTGTTATATTACCTGCTAATGCTATTAGAGGGTTGGACGAGGCAAGACAGACCAAGCAGAGACGGATCCACGTGATATGGGCAAATCCAACGCACACAGAGGAGCAACAGCGCAGGCCGAGCCGGAGCAGCCGAGCCACCGACCCACCCACAGCAGACCGGGACACCGCAGTCAGTGACAACCGGAGGCTCCGCACCGCAACCGCCACCCGCAGCGACGAGGAGACAGGCAAGCCATGCCCAAGCCACCCACAAGGCCGCCACTGGCAACACCCAGGCAGCTCATTCCTTGTGGCATATTGCACTCCAGAGCAGTAATACAATTTAGCCCTCTCTGTAATCAGTAGTATGTGGCTGTGGCTGGAGAAATGGGCCTCGTGGGTTTCGTTACCAGTGTAGCTCCTCGTCAAAAACCACACTCCTGTATAACTTGATACTGATCTATATTTCTTGTTAGAGGCACAACAGGTGCTTCATTGATAACAATAGCGAACAGTGCAGATCCTGATCCTCGCTTTCCGCAAAAACCATAAGCCCCATTTCTCCAGTCACAGCCACATATAGGAACTGTACGATGGAGTCGTCATGTTACAAAGCTATGATGGCTCGTTCGGGACATATCGTGTGTTCATTCCATCACAGAGTACAAACGAACATTATGAATAATAGTTATCTACGCCGAAAATTAATTAAATTAATTAAATTTCGTCCCGTCTTTCATACACCGCGTAGTTCTAAACGACAGAAAGCAATTTAACTTGTTAAATACAGCCTATTTGCAAACAGTGTAGTCCATTCCAGATTTTTGCGGGTGAAAGTGTTAACGCCCTGAAGTGTCGTCTCTACGCCGCGTAGAATTGATAACACGAAATGTCCATAACAGGTCACCATACAATACGCCTCGAAATAAATGGATCCTACGGACCGGACATGGGGAGTTGGATTGCTGGATGCTATCACTCGGAAATCCTCGGCACCATTCCGTACATATACAATAGCAGTGCCATCATCGACGTCATTGTTATTTTTGTACTTTGCAGAATGATTTCTGGTTTGCAAGTTGAACGAAGAATGATGGCTATGTGGCCAAAATAGGATGGTACCTCCGTGCAGAGTGTTTTCTTTTCATTGATCGTGAGAAACATGTTCAGGGTGGGAAATTTTCAAATTTGACGCGCACATTTTTATTAAAAAATGGCCGCCATAAAATATCATTCTTTCAAATATCTTTACAAATATGCCATATTTTGAGGCAATATGTATATACCCACAATAGCAGTATAATGCTAATACATACACAGCGAAATACTGGACACCATATTGTATTTCAAAATGGCAACCGCCAGTGGCAAACCCTTTCCATTGGTATAAGTATCTATATGGACATTACATGGACGAGAAAAGGATAGACACGAGGTTTGCGACCAGTGTAAAGCCAGATCAGCAGGCGCGTCTGTGTAATCTGTAGCCTATTTCACCAACATTGCAAAGTATACTCATCTAGCAAAGTATACTTTGAGGGAGAAATTTTCAATCTAAGGATAAATTTATTAATTTTTATTATCCTGAATGTATTACATTATCACAGCCATTTTGGCTGTGATAATGTAATACATTCAGTATAATTATTCTGCATACTTTTAATCATCAAATATATGCAGTCGTTAGTTCTATATGAACTATTGCATTTCGGGAAAAATAAGTTATTACTCCCTCAAAGTATACTATAGTTTGCTAGATAAGTATACTTTGCAATTTTTATGAAATCGGCTACTGATCAGGACATACACGGTTTGCAAGTCGTTATTAAGACATCATGAATTCCTATCATTATACATGTGAACTTGAATATCAGGAAGTAGACTCAGTGGCGGATCATCTAGGATTTCGCCAAAGGGGGGGGGGGGGGGCCCCCTGATAGTCGAAATTATAACGACTTATTTCAGTACATATTGCTCATGTGATAAGACATAGTGTGAAATGGCTCTCTGTAATATCTGGACCTTAATTAGTTGCGAATAGTAACTCATCTAATATACTCACGTACCGTCCGTACGCTACGGACGGTACGGGAGTAGATTGCAAGTTACCGTTCGTAACAAGACCTTGATTTAATATCACCCTTATTTGACAGTGCTTGTTATTTTTCTTACAGATTGCAAACATTTCAATTGCAAACACAAATCTAGAATCCTGAAGGGAGGGGGGGGGGGGGGGGCCCGGGGGGGGGGGGGGCCTCCTGAATCCGCCACTGAGACTTACCAAACATTCAGTAAGACCAATTTCTCCAGTCACATACCCACTGCAATTGTTGGAAATGTCATATGGACCTTTAGTTCTGAGTACCGGTACATAACTCTAATTACCAGAGCTCCACATAAGTTTTGTATCTAAAGAGTATTATACCCCCAGATTTCAAATTCATTGCGTATTTTACTTTTACAAATGTATTATTGATTTTCTTCCTTATTGAATCGGGAACAAATGATAAACACTACATAATTTTCACTACTCAATTTAAAAGTAAATTCATATCACATTGCTGTGAGTATTTTGTACTCCCAATATTGATAATGAATGCATATTCTGCTAAAATAAGTGCGTAAAATACACAAATAGTCACCTTATCTGGAGCTTTGAATTACATTACATTGCATAACATACTCGTTATGGCGGAGTAGTATTACCAAATTTGCTTTTGAAGCGTCCTTTGTGTACTATCTACTTCGTGGATAGTGACCTAAACATTTTGCTAATACACAGTTGATCAGCTGAGTTTATGATAATATTTTGTCTCATATTGTAGAATTAGCTCTCAATAACAATATAGCGACGTATGAACGTAAACGCCCCGCAGATTATTGCTATATTTTAGTGCGCGAAATGTAAACGTTATTACGCAATGTTTTTACCGTTGACTGTGGTGTAACTATACCGTGCAACATGTTGCCTATAAAGCGGAAAACGTGCAGCTAATGGACCTCTTGCCAGTGGTAACCGAAACTTTCTTGTAAGTACATTAATTGTGTAAGTAGATAGTATAGCTGTCTGAAAGGCTACACACAATATTGGCGGGAAAATAATGGACAATGGTTGTCGTATTAGACAAGCAGATTATATTGGCAAATTGAATAGCATAAGAGTGGAAATCCTCTACTTTACAGTTGCAGATTTGTATCATATTTGTGGCAGTGACTGGAGAAATGGGGTTTATGGGTTTTACGACCAGCGTAGATCCAGATCAGCATGTGCATCCGCAATATAGATCGCTATCAGGTTACACAAATGTGCTATATAATCAGGTGCTACAATGGTCACAAATCCCATTACCCCAGTCACAGCCACATTTCTGGATCAATTACAACTACGAGTCGCCTCGAAAGCTGGCATAGCATTACCATTTTACAACCATAATAGCAACTAGAAAATGTTCTATGAACACGGATGCCCCACATATCGCTTTGATAGTAAACGAGGCAAACTCCCAAGTAACGGCTGGCCGGATTAACTCAGTAGGTAGAGCGTCGGACTGCGGATGGGAGATCCTGGTTCGATTCCCACCTCGACCCGCTCCTTGGGCAAGACAACTTCGTCAATCGGATGGCGACTTAAATAGTCAGTCCCGACATGCAAGGTCATCGAGCCAGTGCCGTCGTTAAATCAAAGCATTTACATTTACAAGTTAGTAACTAGAAATGGACGCTTGTCGACAAGCGCATGTGTATCCCCCTCCCCAGATACACAAGTAGTTTGACAAAAGGGTGATCGAGTTATGCTCCGGAGACAAAATCGGTGACGGACAAAGGGAGATAACTAAACAATTAGTGATGCAAGAGTTGTCAATCTTGCGCGACACACCTTTAGGGTCTATGCATGTGTGAAGCTACTGGAGTGCAGAATTATTTGTTAATAGTCCTATATTTATCTACATATATCTGCACAGGTGCACATAATGCCACAATATTTTCAACACAGTTGACGGAAATGTAATATAGAATGTAAATAAAAAAAATAATGCTCGCTACTGGAGCGAGAATTTTTTTTAATAGTCCTATATTTATCTACATATATCTGCACAGGTCCACATACTGCCACAATATTGTCAACACAGTTTAGGTAAATGTAATAATTTAGCTGTATAAATTACCTGTAATAAGTTAGTGGTCAGTTAAAAAATTTAAAAAGAATGTAAAAAAAAAAAAATTGAAAAAAAAAGTTGAAAAATAAAAAATAATAATACTTGCTACTGGAGCCCAGATTTTTTTTTTAATAGTCCTATATTTATCTACATATATCTGCACAGGTCCACATAATGCCACAATATTTTCAACACAGTTTACGGAAATGTAATATACAATTTTTTTTTTTTTTTTTTTAAATAATGCTCGCTACTGGAGCCCAGAATTTTTGTTAATAGTCCTATATTTATCTGCATATATCTGCACAGGTCCACATACTGCCACAATATTGTCAACACAGTTTACGGAAATGTAATAATGTACCTGTATAAATTACCTGTAATAAGTTAGTGGTCAGTTAAAAAATTGAAAAAGAATGTAAAAAAAAAAATGGAAAAAAAAATTAAATTAAAAAAAAGAAAAAGAATAATGCTCCCTACTGGAGCCCAGAATGTTTTTTAATAGTCCTATATTTATCTACATATCATATATACACAGGTCCACATATTCCCACAATATTTTCAACACAGTTTACGGAAATGTAATACACATGTATAATCATTTACCTGTATAAATTACCTGTAAGTTGTCAGTGGTCAGTTGCACATGCTAGCACATGCACAGGTGAATAGTCTGTATATAGCACTTACCACCTTATGCTACTAGACAAAAATTGAAAAATAATTTGAAAAAAAAAATGAAAAAAAAAAAATGAAAAAAAAAAATGGAAAAAAGAGTTTAAAAATAATAATGCTTGCTACTGGAGCACAGAATTTTTTTTTTTTTTTTTAATAGTCCTATATTTATCTACTATATCTGCACAGGTCCACATAATGCCACAATATTTTCAACACAGTTTACGGAAATGTAATATAATCATTTACCTGTATAAATTACCTGTAAGTGGTCAGTGGTCAGTTGCACATGCTAGCACATGCACAGGTGAATAGTCTGTATAAAGCACTTACGACCTTATGCTACTAGACAAAAATTGAAAAATAATTTGAAAAAAAAAATGAAAAAAAAAAAAAAAAAAATGAAAAAAAAAAGAAAAAAAAAAAATGAAAAAAAAAAAAAAAAAAAAATGAAAAAAAAAAAAAAAAAAAAAAAAAAAAAAAAAAAAAAAAGTTTAAAAATAACAATGCTTGCTATTGGAGACCAGATTTTTTTTAATAGTCCTATATTTATCTACAAAAATCTGCACAGGTCCACATAATGCCACAATATTTTCAACACAGTACCCAATGTAGTGATTTACCTGTATAAATTACCTGGTCAGCAGTGGTCAAGCACTGGACATCTGCACATGCTAGCCCATGCTAGCCCATGGTTCTCCCAGTTTCTTTTGTTCTCTCTGCAGGTAAGGTGTACAGAGCACACGAGAAAAGGTGTACAGAGCAGACGAGAAAACAGGTCTTCATGCATTATTGTCCAGTTTGTAGAGTGCGCAAAACAAAAAAGGGAGATAACTAAAAAATTAGCTACGCAAGAGTTGTCATTCTTGTGCGCGACACACCTCCGGGTCGTGGTCTATGCATGTGTGAAGTTTCATGAAAATATTCCAAAGGGTGGTCGAGTTATGCTCCGGACAGGAAATCAGTGAGCGAAAACAAAAAACAAAAAAGGGAGATAACTAAAAAATCAGCTATGCAAGAGTTGTCATTCTTGTGCACGACACACCTTCGGTTCGTGGTCTAATTGAATGTGTTAAGTTTCATAAAAATATTCCAAAGGGTGGTCGAGTTATGGTCAATCAGTGCGCAAAACAAAAAAGGGAGATAACTCAAAAATTAGCTATGCAAGAGTTGTCATTCTTGTGCGCGACACACCTTCGGGTCGTGGTCTATGCATGTGTAAAGTTTCATGAAAATATTCCAAAGGGTGGTGGAGTTATGCTCCGGACACGAAATCAGTGCGAGAAACAAAAAAGGGAGATAACTAAAAAATTAGCTACGCAAGAGTTGTCATTCTTGCGCGCGACACACCTTCGGGTCGTAGTCTATGCATGTGTGAAGTTTCATGAAAATATTCCAAAGGGTGTTCGAGTTATGCTCCGGACAAGAAGTGTCTGCGGCGGACGCGGCGCGCTGTCAAATCCATAGTATCCCCCGACGGAGTCCGGGGGATACAACTAACTGTCAGTCGATAGACCCACTCAGAGTATCAACCCACTCAGAGTATCAGTAACCGCTAGTGACATATTGTCGACTCATGTACACAGTTAATTCCCCATCACGCTGAATAACTTAGTACTTTGTCACATAGCTGTTTATGCATAATAAGGTCTCCAGTCAGAATTCCGGTACGGTGGAACCCGTTCGTTAAATTACCCAGCGCATACTCCCACCTGCCACCCACCCCGTTATTAAATTTACCATTCACATGCCTCCGCTCAGCCGCTCACATCATGTGATTATGTCGCGTAACTCCACATGTATGAAGTATGTGAATGTCAAAGTAATCCATTAGTAATACTGAAGGTATGGCATGGAGACATTCATACAAACATTCCCACGTAAATGACCACTGGACAAAAGGATGCAAATCAATATGCCCCCTCCCGTCTCTATATGACTTTAGCTGTTGCTGGGACGTTAAACCCCTTCTATTTTCAATATGCCCCTCCTGTCTCTATATGGCTTTAGCTGTTGCTGGGACGTTAAACCCTTTCTATTTTCAATATGCCCCCTCCCGTCTCTATATGACTTTAGCTGTTGCTGGGACGTTAAACCCTTTCCATTTTCAATATGCCCCCTCCCGTCTCTATATGGCTTTAGCTGTTGCTGGGACGTTAAACCCTTTCTATTTTCAACATTCCCCTCCTGTCTCTATATGACTTTAGCTGTTGCTGGGATGTTAAACCCTTTCCATTTTCAACATGCCCCTCCCGTCTTTATATGACTTTAGCTGTTGCTGGGACGTTAAACCCTTTCTATTTTCAACATGCCCCCTCCCGTCTCTATATGACTTTAGCTGTTGCTGGGACGTTAAACTCTTCTTCTCCCATCTTTAAATCATCTGTTTATATCTCTACCTAACCCCAGTCAAACATGTGTTAAAGATATCAGCAGCATTATGTATGAATTTTTATGGCAAGGTAAATCACGAATAAAAAGCACTATCACATGCAAAAAATATGAGGATGGCGGACTAAAAATGCCAAATATTGAGGACTATATATCGTCTTTAAAAACAACATTGGTAAGAAGAATAGTGCAACAAATACAAATTTATAAACATTTTAAATACAGAAATTGATGCAGATAATATTTTTAAATTGGGAGATATGTACATCGAACAAAAAATAGGAAAAATTTCAAACCTTTTTTGGCGGGATGTTTTAAAAGCTCATCTAAAATTACAAAATAAGCTTAAGCCGATAAACATGGATGCATTTCTTTCTAGCCCATTATTTTTTAATAAGGACATAAAATGTGGGACAACCTTCTTCAATAAGGCATGGTTTGATAAGGGAATATGTTTTATAAATGACGTTATCAAAATTAATGGAACTTTTGCCTCTCAAAATGAACTTAAAAACAATTTCAACATAAATATAAACTTTCTTCAATATTATGGCCTTATCAAAGCATAAAAGATTGGGGTAAAAGTTTAAAACTTATCAATATCGAAAAAAAGTTACAAATGCCATTTACTCCATACAAACTAAAAAATACCTACCTAAAAAACAAAACCGGGACAAAAGACATGTACCTCGCATTAAACTCCAATTCTGAAACTCCAGCTGGTAAAATTAAATGGAACTCCACCTATAATTTTAACAATGAAACATGGAAGAAAATATATTTATGGCCGCATATCATAACAAAAGACACAACTCGAAAATGGTTCCAGTACCGAATAAACCACAATATTCTGACCACAAATGATTTCCTAAATAAGATTAAAATTGTCAGTAGTCCATTATGTACACTCTGTAAGAAGTTTTCGGAAACAATAAAACATTTGTTTTGGGATTGTAAGGTTACAAAAAACATATTTAGGGAACTTCAAGAATGGTTAGCGACCAAAAATATAACTTACAATTAACGAAAAATCATTCATCTTTGGATTTACGAAAAAACAATAAGTATCTTCAAACAATTAATACTATTAGAAACTAAATACTATCTCTATTATTGCCGGTGTTCAAAAGTAGTACCAAGTCTCAGCATACTGAAGCATCAAATTCAACTACCGGTATTGTATGAAACATCCAGGAAGGCAGCAATAATGGCCAACAAACTTGAAAACTTTACACAAATTTGGGAAGACTTTATCATTTCAAAAGTTTAATTTATGTAACAACAAGAAACGAGGCAAAGCCACGAAGGCCAGGTTTTTTCCAAGCATAGACACTTGGATAACATAATTATACCCACTTTTTGTAGACTAGATGGCCGTGGCCTGCATGTCGCGCCTTGGGGCGAGGCATGGACACTAAAAAAATAGATATAGTAGATGGAAAAACTTTAACCAAAAACTTTAACCGGACCACTTTACCGGACACACGGACGAACGGACGGACGTATGCCAAAATGCCGACGATATCGCGCTTTCCGCAAGCAGGTGTGACAATGATGATAAACACCCATGTGAAGTATCAAGGTATTGGGTGAAGCAGTTGCAGAGATATAGTACACGAAAAAACTTTAACAAAAAAATTCAAAGTAATTTGAACTTGACATAGGGCACAGGATCGCGCTTTCCGCAAGCAGGTGCGACAATGATGATAAACACCCATGTGAAGTATCAAGGTATTGGGTGAAGCAGTTGCAGAGATATAGTACACAAACAAAATTTAACAAAAAAATTCAAAGTAATTTGACCTTGACATTGGGCACAGGATCGCGCTTTCCGCAAGCAGGTGCAACAATGATGATAAACACCCATGTGAAGTATCAAGGTATTGGGTGAAGCAGTTGCAGAGATATAGTACACGAAGAAAAAACTTTAACAAAAAAATTCAAAGTAATTTGACCTTGACATTGGGCACAGGATCGCGCTTTCCGCAAGCAGGTGCGACAATGATGATAAACACCCATGTGAAGTATCAAGGTATTGGGTGAAGCAGTTGCAGAGATATAGTACACACTTTAACAAAAAAATTCAAAGTAATTTGACCTTGATATTGGGCACAGGATCGCGCTTTCCGCAAGCAGGTGTGACAATGATGATAAACACCCATGTGAAGTATCAAGGTATTGGGTGAAGCAGTTGCAGAGATATAGTACACGAAAAAACTTTAACAAAAAAATTCAAAGTAATTTGACCTTGACATTGGGCACAGGGGCCGCACGGTTGGGGGTTAGAATGAAAATATGGATGATGATAAACACCCATGTGAAGTTTCAAGGTAATGGGCGAAGCAGTTGCAGAGATATAGTATAACGAAAAAAATTTAACCAACCAAAAAACTCGAACCAGACGTACGTTAAAAAGTTAACGTTGAAAATGGCTAAGTCAATTACGTAGAAATAATAGGTGAAGGTAAAAAAATGGTCACATGTTGGATAGTTGTATGTGGTAGGCACCCCTTGGTTATGAAGCTGTGAAAGTTTGGTGGTCCTAGGTGGTACAGTACCAAAGAAATGGACTTAAACACGAAAACTTAACATTGTAAACGCAAAAACTTAACATTGAAAATGGCTAAGTCGACTACGCGGAAAAAATGGGTCAAGTTAAAAAAAAAGTAACATGTTGGATAGTGATATGTGGTGGGCACCCCTTGATTATGAAGCTGTGAAAGTTTGGTGGTCCTAGGTGGTACAGTAACAAAGAAATGGACTCAAACACGAAAACTTAACATTGATTGTGGGCGCCGCCCGCCCGCCGCCCGCCCGCCGGCCCGGCTTTCGCCAATCCAATAGCCTGGATTTTTTTTCCAAAAACCTGGCTAAAAATACCAAAATAAGATTTCATCTTCAGCTGAGCTAGTTGCGGGTGCTATAATAAATCTCTGCTTTTGTGCGGTTTAAACTCCTCCCCCACCCCCTCCCCAGCCCCCATTCCACCTCATATTATAGGTTTGGGAAATAAAGACATTTAAATATGAATCTAGTAGAAGAATATAATATACACAGAGTAATACAGGTTCAAGCAAAGACCATGATCTGACGGAGCCAGCCGCGTTTTGTTTTATAACCAGTGTGGGGATCGGAACAGATTTTACATTGGATTGTCAATACATAATGTTACCAACAACTTTAACATTTAACCCTTTCAGCCCTAAATAACTGGAATGGATTATATATACATGTAATATGTTAATTTTCGGTCAATTCCATTCAACACAAAATACTTTGTGAAAATGACTTGCAAAGAGTGCAGATCCTGATGAGCTGGCTCGTCTGGATCTACACTGTTTAAAAACACATATATAAACGGCTGTAGTGTTGAAATGGTTAATACACAATTTAAAAATGTAGATGCATAGTAGGATTGAACTTCACTTTTTACGGAGTGGGTCTGGTTCAGTTGGATCATGGGTAATATGAATGATAACATATAATCAATAACATGTATTACATATGCTAAATCAAACTTTGGCTCTTGCAGCGCTGGAGAGTGACATTGTCATCTGCAGGTTTATTATAAGTATTACTGTCTTTTTTCAATAACACGTGCAAGTTTTTTATTGAAAATCAGGTCTCTCATTAATGACGATTCTAATGTACCACTCAACCATGAAGTCTTAATAGAACAGTGATTTCTACCCAGTACTGCAAGAACAAAAGAGGGTAAATATCTGTAATTGTATATTTTGTATTTGTATCTGACTATTACATGTATATTATGTACGGTTTGTTGGGGATGGCCCCGACCCACCACAAACCTATTACGGGGAAAATAAATATTTTCAAAAATAAAAATAAATAAATAATGCACAACAACAGTTATAGACATGCGCCTGTGGCGGGGACAATCCACACAACATCAGGTAAGAAACTATTCATTATTTGCATCGTCACATCAAATATGGTTCATGAAATCATTTACATATACATAGCATCACATATATATAGACATACATACATACAGTTACATAATGTGTCCAGGCATTTCATTGTTCTTGATTTGTGCATGATTATACAACAAGGTAATTAATTTTCACTCAGGATTGAAAGCCAGGTAAGAAATATTTTGATAATTACAATAACAGATGAAATAAAATATGGTACACAATATCATATTCATATCAGCATATATAGACATACATACAGTTACATAATGTGTCCGGTGCATTCAAAGTTCTTGATTCACATAATTCATTTTCAATCAGGTTCGGAAGCATTGCACCTGTGGCGGAGTCAATCCCCACGGCATCAGGTACGAAACTCTTCGATGTCAATTATATTGAATATATTATATCCAGAACAGACTGCATGTCAATACATGTCAATACATGTGAAAGTCGAGACATCCATAGGTCGCATATGTCATAAGATTAGGCCATGGGCCAAATATGGAAAACCTACCCCTACGTAAAACACACATTATATTACGCAATTGTCATGTATATTGATATACATCACGTGGCATTAATTTGCGGTGTAAAAAGTGGTTCAAATGCCACTTATCATCAGTTAACATGGAAAATTGTTAACATGGAAAATTGTTGAAAAAAGACCTTTTTTGGCGGCCATTTTGAAAATTTCCACCATTTATATCATGCTGTTAAGTCAATATGTATTACATAATTGATATGCATATTGATATGCATTACAAGGTATAAGTTGCAATGTTAATAGCGGTTCCAATAACACTTAACAGCAGTTACAGTGCAAATTTTTTGCAAAAACACACTTTTTGGCGGCCATTTTGAAAATGGCGGCCATTTGGTAAAATAAATTGATTTTGAATGTATCACACACTGTTTTATATTCAATTAGGGAGTAGATAAGAACGATTTAGAAAATTTAAATCGGTCCTAATACCGGTTAACAGGCGATAAAGCTAGTCCTGTAAACCAAAACAATTGTTTTTTGCGGCCATATTGTAAAATGGCCGCCATTTGTTCATCCAGCGGCTTTTTAATGGCAGACCTTCTGGAATGACAGACAATTGACTACTGAATTTGAAAATCATAGTGGCGTTATGTACCACATGGGGGGGAGGAGGGAGGGGGGGGGGGGGTTATTGGTGGCCCAAAGACTAAAGGTATGTACAAACTTTAACACAAACTTCAAAGCCATTTGACCTTGACCTTCGGCATGTGGACCACATGGGCAGGCTATGGAATGAAAATATGGATCATGAAAAGTATTGGAAGTTGGAAGTAAATTGGATTCACAATTGTGGAGATATAAGATATGTAAAAACTTTAATATGGATGATGCCCAATAAGCATACAAAGTTTCAAGCAAATCTGACTTACAGAGATAGAAGGTAAGTGAAAACTTTAACGCAAATTTTGACAGAAACTTTAACGCAAACTGTGAAGTCATTTGACCTTGACATAGGGGCATAGAGGCTGCATGAGTGGGACACAGAATGAATATATGGATGATGACCAATAAACATACAAAGTTTCAAGCAAATCCGACGGTTACAGAGATAGTAGGTATTTGAAAACTTTAACCCAAATTTTGACAAAAATTTAACGCAAACAAGTCATTTGACCTTGACCTTGGGCACAGGGGCCGCATGAGTGGGATACAGCATGAATATATGGATGATAACTAATAAGCATATGAAGTTTCAAGTCAATGTGACTTAGGACTGCAGAGATATAAGGTATTTAAAAACTTTAACGCAGATTTCGGGCGGACAGACGGACGGATGTCATTGTGATTACTATGTCTCGCTTTCCGCGAGCGGGCTCGACAATAAAACAAAGTTAAAAATTCACTTATTTGAGCTGCAAAATGTAAACACTTTTTGCAGCTCAACTAAGTAAATTTTCAACTTTATCACTGTATTTTCACTACTCAATCAAAATCAATGCATATTTTCACATTGCTGTGAGTATTTTGTACTCCCACTGTTGATAATCAATGGCTATTCGGCTAAAATAAGTGCGTAAATACGCCAATACGCACCTTATCTGGAGCTCTGGAAATTGCAGATTTTTGTATTTCCGTTTTGTCAACCCTTACAATTTGGCACCTGCCGTTTATTTCTTAGTTTCAGTTTTTTATTTTAAGAAATGAGAAAAATAACAAGGGTATCGTTATCACTAAAAAAAATAACATTTTGCCTTACAAACAAGGTGAACACAAGTCCTCAGTGACCTTGACCTTGGCCGGTCGGACGTGGGTCATATGCAAAACAATGCACCATCCCTAGATACACATTGTGGCCAAATATTATAAAAAGTGGTTTACGAGTTATTGAAAAATGAAAGGTGTTACTAACGTACGCTTGTACGTATGCTTGTTTGTTGGTGTTTAACGGCCTATCAACAACTAAGGTCATGCAAGGCCGGGCAAACGGGTTGAATCCCGTTTTAACCTGCTGCATTGGGGGGAAAATCCCAAAATCAGAACAAAATATTTACATAGAAAAAAATATATTCAGCCCTGATATTAGAATAACCCGACATGGTGCCAGGTCCTATCACACCAAAGCCACTTGGCCGCTTCCCCTAAAAGTAATAGGATTATAAATAATCATATTACTCATGTAAGGGGTATAAGACGTATATGAGGGCCAAATCATGTCTCTGGTCGGGATTCCGTTAAGGATGTATCCCCTCTAGGCTATCGGCGAGGGGATAACAATAATCAGCAGACGACAATATAAGGTTCGACCATGACCAGCCGTGGGTAAACGTTTGCCGTGGCACGAGGGAACTGTTTGAACCCCAAGGCCGCGGATTCAAACAGTTCCAGAGTGCAAACGTTTTACCCACCCACAACTGGACATGCACAAACGTTATTTTTACATTTCCATCGATATCGTGTAATTTGAGCATATATGCAGTTACTATCGCTACTTTGATAACCCATTTCATTCAAACAGCATATTTACATATACATATACCAGGGCCGCAGTACACGTCGCGTGATGCAGGCGCATCAAATTCAAAAGTTGTAAAGGTACATGCCCACTCAGTAGGTACAAAATGTTCTTTACATCAGAGACAACATCTGAGACATTTCCTGGCAAAATAAACACTCATGCGCCATTATCCCACGTACTGATTGGCATTATTATACATTTTATATCAGACGTAAATTTACACACTGATATCAGGGGCGATAACATGTTAATGGACATTACTATTTAATCTCTGTGTTTATTATTTTATGATGTGCAATGATCATACTTTAAAATCTGTCAAAAATATTATTTTTTCAGGTGACGCATTTCTTTAGTATAAATAATTAAAAAATATCATGCCTCATTTGCATATGAAAATAGCCTGATACCACCACGCGTTACTATCAGTAAAATAAATATTACTAAATGATTATATCTGTATAGCGGGCACTTGTAACGTTTAGAACTGGTGGAATAGTGACACAGTTATACACTTATTTAATTCCTATAAATGACATTTTGGGCTTACTGAGTGGGCATGTACCTTTAAAGCGCTGGAAACGACAATTGTCGTCTGCTGTTTTAAATATTTTTATATGAGACGATTCCACTGCGCTGCCAAAACAGGTTTTTAAAGAGATTAAAATATACAAAATGAGCAGACGGCAATTTTCTTTTTCAGCGTTTTAATGGTTAAGGGGTAAACTATTGATATGGCACAAGTACAGTATGCACTGCTACAGTATGCACCAAAACATTCAACAACATTACAGATTATGCATAGCAATATCAGATAGATACGGTAACACATATACAAAACATCATCAATTCAAGTATAAATACAGATTCCAGATATCTATGATCATTATAGATATATTGAAAACTGATTGAAGAGCAATAGTTACAAGAATTCCGCCACGGAAGCGGTGTCGCGCCTGAAAATGCCTTGTCGGTACATCGCCATGTTTACTTCTGTTTTGTGAATGAAATAGTTGGCCCCGGATCGAGTATATTAAAACATACAAATGACGTCATTGGGGAAACCGCTGACAAAATTTTCAATGTATGGAAGCCCAAACTTGTTAGAATGTTTTTTGTCGTATTTTCAGTACTTGCATTACTATGGGTATTAATATACGCTGGATGTGTTATACTGTCATTAATTTGTTCCCTGACTGTAATTTATCACTTTAAATACTGACTTATTGACCCCCTTCCCTGAACGTAGAATTGACACTCATGTTGGCGTGTATTGGCCACCATAGACAAATGTCAATCAGGCCGAATTCGGGAATGTCACTAAAATCCGCTGTAAATCCATCGATAGAATGAGGATTAAACATCAGTTAGACCCACACGTGCGAGTTTTGTTTCGCACAGGTGTCGGGCGAGTTTAAAAATAGACTGTCGGAAGGTCAAACTTGATGTCGTTTGTGTGTTAAATGCGTCGCGTGTTTCGGAGAGTATTCGGAGGGGAGTTAATTCTGCCGAAAACTATAGCCTTGTTACTAAATTTAGCGATGACCGCACGATTTGTACCGCAAATGGGGGCAAATCACGCGCAACAAAATAATCCGATTTATTTTTGTACGTAGAACATCCGTTGTTGATATTGTGCAGTGCAAGTAGTTTTTCATAATATTATTTTCAATTAGCGGTTGCGTATGACGTTAAACGTTGAGTAACACAATGAATTTTGTTGTTATGGTTACTCCAAGATATCACTACGGACCATCGCATCGAGGGGGGTCTGGTGCGTGGCTAACTGTCCGAGGCGATTCCAATACATAGGTACCCTATGTGAAAACAGAACGGAATATTTACATTGAGAAAAAATATATTCAGCTCTGAAATTAGAATAACCTGACCTGGTGCCAGGTACATACCACAAGATAATTGGTCCTGTATTTGAGATATAATCTAATATCGTCTTTTTTCGCATTTTGAGAAATTGATGTGGCAAAGTTCAGCGGTCTTTTTTGTAAACTACGCCACAAGTTGACGAAAATTTGATTGGTCAAGACACAGCACAGCCTTGACCAATCAAACTTCCTGATTTCGAGCATAAGAAAAAGCTCAGAAAATTAAGCATGGGCAGACATACTTTTTTGTTTGTTTATTGGGGTTTAACAGCCTATCAACAGCTAAGGTCATTTAAGGCCGGGCCAATGGGTTTAGTACTAAATCCCATATATTACCTGTACAAGTACATGTACATATTCAAGTACATGTACAAATGGGGGGAAAATCCCAAAATCAGAACTGAATATTTACAAAAAAACACCTATATATTCAGCTCTGAAATCAGAATAATCCTGATCTGATGACAGGTCCTCGCCACACAATAATCACTTGGTCCCCTCCCAAAAGCAGTACAATCAGTAATACTCTTAATACTTTTATAATGGGCAATAACCCAATTCAACCCAATTCAACTCCCAGGTAACAAAAGAGCCAAAGATATAAACGTACCCGAGGGCCAAACCAGGCAAATCGTGATTCCTATAAGGAGGAATCCCTACCGTTAATTTATACGCCGTCACGTTCTGCCCGACCAACCACCCACTACACAACAAAATGGAGCCTATTGCATGTGTGGCCAGTGTATCTCCAGATCAACAGTAATTTTAGTGTTTAACATCCTATAAACAGCTATGATCATTTTGGGACTCATTAACGGGGTCGATGTTTGTTTATTGGTGCTTAACGGCCTATCAACAGCTAAGGTCATGTAAGGCCGGCCAAACGGGTTCGATCCCATTTTAACCAGCTGCATTGTGCGGAAAATCCCAAAATCAGACGGAATATTTACATCAAGAACAAATATATCCAGCCCGAATCCTGTAGAACTGAAAATTTACATAGAATACCTATCTGGTGCTAGGTTCTCATCACACCAGTCACTTAGCCCCAGCCTATGAAAGTAATGGGTTTTTAATGGTATTTAAAGAGATATACATTGTATATATATTATAGCCCCAGCCTATGAAAGTAATAAGTTTTTAATGGGATTTAAAGATATATATTACAATATATTAAGCAGTAAATTAGAATAACATGACCTGGTGCCAGGTCCATACCAAACCAAAGTCACTTGGCCCCACTCCCCAAAAGTAATAGGATCAGTACTTATTACTTTTACAATGGGTATAACCCGATTCAATTCTCCAGAAATCCAAAAATGTTAATGTTCCATTTGTATGCTCCCAATCAAGCACAGGCTGATCTGGATCTACACCGATCACCGATGCCATAGCCACATTTCTGTAATCACAGCCACATTTAGTCAATACAGCTGACCTATCTGACGGATCAAGCAGGTCAGTCGCGTATTTCACCAAAATTGCAAAGAATACTTATATTGCTAAGTACACTTTGAGGGAGAAATTTTCAATTTTCAATAAGAATAAATTTAATAATGTTTATTATACTGAATTTATTACATTATCACAGCCAAAATGGCTGTGATAATGTAATCAATTAAGTATAATAATTCTGCATATTTTTAATCATCAAATATATACAGTCGTTAGTTCTATATGAAATAATGCATTTCGGGAAAAATAAATGATTACTTGCTCAAAGTATACTTTGCTAGAGAAGTATGCTTTGCAATTTTGGTGAAATAGGCTACAGATCAGCATGTTGGTGTGGGAATGAGCGAACTGAATAAATCCAGTGTTACAGATCCACCAGCTAACAAAAGCAGCCTTGTGGCATGTCCAACAAATCAAGATCATGATCATTCTAAAGTCTGTTTCATCTTGAAACCTGCCCAATTTTTACGGCTATATAAACAATGCAAAAACAATATATTTTTTTATAATATTAAATTATAGCAAAATTTAAGAATGAGCCTTCTTTTTATTTCATGAAATTTGATCATATATTGATTTTATTACGAAAAATTGATTGTCTATGGGAATTTAACATGGGAGAAAAGGAGATGGAGGAGCTGGGGGAAGAGTCAAAAAACAAATAATTTGGGAAATTGACTCCGAAACTTATATGGGGATTTAAACATGGGGAAAAGTTTTTTTTCGTAATAAAATCAATATTGGACAAATTTCACAAAATAAAAAGAGGACTCACTCTTAAATTTTGATAACATTTAATACTATCAAACAAAAATTGTGTTTGCATTGTTTATATAATAGGCAAACAATTTGGGCAGGTTTTGTCAAACAGATAGTACCGGTAGTCTACATACTGCACACACACGAAGAATGCACATATTTTGTTGGAGTTTGTTTGTTTTGTTGGGAGACTTCAGCACTAACTGGGGGGGGGGGGGGGGGGTGGGGGGGGGGGGGGGGGGTGTTTCACTAAACTTTGTACGACTTTGTAAACATTTTGTATGGTAGCTCGTGGTTTTCCAAGAAAAACAGGCGCGCAATACAGGTGTTCTTTTCACGGTGTATTATTTGTAAGGAGTTGATTACGGGTTTTCCCCTCACAGCGAAACCCGTGCAAATAATTTGCAAGAGTGTAATGAAGACATGTAAGTGTCTATATAATCTTCCTGTCAGTGGGCCAAACAATGTCAGATCGGCCCTCGCAGCATATCCAGGTTTGGCATGTTTCCAGTCATGGCGGTGTCGACCTCAGCATCTTCGTTACAGACTTCCAGGATGTCGTCCTGGAAATAGAGGTTACGTGAGAAATTATTTAACAGGATTGATTGAGATTTTACGTCCGTTGAACAGCCAAGGTCATTTCAGGCCGGACAAATTGGTTTTATCCTGTATTTAAATTGCTACATTGCGGGGAAAATCCCGAAATCAGACAAAATATTTTTGTCGAACAAATATATATTCAGCCGTGAAATTTGAATAACTTGACATGGTGCCAGGTCCATACCACAGTCACTTGGCCCCTTCCCCTAAAAGTAATAGGATTAGGAATAATCATATTAATACTCTTATAAGGTCACATGAGGAATGATTTAACAGGATGGATTTTTATGTCCGTTGAACAGCAAGGTCATATGCGACTGTGACTGCAGAAATAATGGGGCTTATGGCTTTTGCGACCAGTGTAGATCCAGATCAGCGTGTTTCCAGTCATGGCAGTGTCGACCTCAGCATCTTCGCTACAAACGTCCATGATGCCGCCTGGGGTCGCCACTGGACTGGCGGAAAAAGCGTTAGCGTAGAATCCTTTCTATCGGTGGGCCAAACAATGTAGGATCGGCACTCACAGCATTTCCCGTAATGGCGGTGTCAACCTCCGCATTTTTGCTAAGGACTTCCAGGATGTCGTCAATGGTCAATTCTTGGAGATCTGGTATGGGGTCACCTGGGGTCGCCACTCGACTGGCCAGTGCAGGTGGAAGCACAGACTCCTGGAAATAGAGGTTACGTGAAGAATTATTTAACTGGATTGATCGAGATTGTACATCCGTTGAACAGTCAAGGTCATTTCAGGCCGGACAAATCAGTTTCATCCTGTATTTAAATTGCTACATTGCGGGGAAAATCCAATCTAGCACTTTACCCTGAATGCCGAGATTGTATAACTTATATAGTAGTCTTTCGTGCGGTACCGAGTCAAAAGCCTTCATAAATGGAAATGGCTAGTGATAGTTAAAAATTGCACGAAAATGGCTAAAATAGTCAATTTAATTTGTTGTCATCTTGTTGTTAGTGTTCTGAACCCAGCCTCGCTTTGGAAATTATATACAAAGGGGAGTAATTATCTTCACGATAAGTATATCCCGCGGCTTGCTTTGGTGC
Organism: Conchocele bisecta; assembly: GCA_029237695.1. NCBI lineage: Eukaryota > Metazoa > Mollusca > Bivalvia > Lucinida > Thyasiridae > Conchocele > Conchocele bisecta. Next base: position 6,719,488 of record CM055281.1, read on the forward strand.
ACCATTTAATACCGTGTCGTAATTACATGTAAGTGGTTTAATTTAGCATGACCATTAGTATTTCACACCACCAGTTGAAATTAATAACGGTCATATAGTCTGTATTAAAACGATAGCCTATGTGGCGCGGCCTGTGAAAACCGCGAGTTTTTTTGTAACAAAAATATTTCATTGAATGCGTCCAGTCGAGTAACCCACACGAGCTATGTGTCCAAATCAGGAAAGAACACCAGGCTTATTTGCTTTCTGTCCAATGTACTGTATACTATCCTGGTCAAGCCCGAATATTAAGCAGCCTATGACGAATTGGCAATGTCCGCTGACGTAATTACTGATGTTTTTAATTACAGATTCGCGAGCATTGTAAACCATGTAAACCATGGGCAGACTACGCGAATCCACTGCCTGGTGTGGTCGCTAATGCAATAAGCCGCGATTTGTCGGAGATTGAGACCCAATTCATATAAACACGTTTGTCGTGTCACTTTAGACTGGTTCCCGGTCGCTAGGAATAACGCTATGCTGCGCATCCGACAGGGTACCAGTCTAGTGTGGACTACGTGACTGATGTCAGCAACCGCGTGTATTGATCTTTGATATGGCCTTGTGCCCCGCGCTGTGAAATTCACACTTGACACGCGCCGTGTGTTTGAAGTCTTAGTCTTGTCACTGTAGACGAATCAGCATCGTGTAAACACAGTTTGCCAGCTAATGATCGAGTTTTATGACTTGCACGGAATTGCATTATGCTTATTATGCCTATTGGAATACACGACACGGAATACATATCGGGAATTACCGTTAATGGAGTTATGCAATATTTTTCATTGAAAATGTTTAATGTCGCCAAAATGACACCGACCATATCGGGCAAGGTAAATGTTTTCATTTCTGTCGCAATCTGTCTGCAAATTTTCCCCGTGTCGCCGAGTTTTGTGATGAAAGGAAAATCGCCGATTGCGATGTTATTTTTTTTTTGCCGACAAAACATGACTTGGTCGCTAATGGTCGCTATTGGTTGCTGTTTGCAGTCAAAAATGCCACGTGGGAACGAAAATCGCTGGTCGTTGTTCGGAGGTGGTCGTTATTCCAAGGTCTTTTAAAGAACAAATTGGACGGGGGGGGGGGGGGGGGGGGGGGGGGGGGGGGGGGGGGGGGGGGGGGGGGGGGGGGGGGGGGGGGGGGTTTAACTGGCTGTTGTGGACAGGTGGTCGCTATTCACAGGTGGTCGTTAATACAGGTTCGACTGTATATACAAGAAACGCATTTGTAAACAATGTACAAAACAATTCAAATGCACTGTTTGGGGGTGAATTTTCAACATAAAGTTTACAGTAACCAATATATTAACATACATCTCAAAGATTTTGAGTGTAAACTGCACTAAAAACGTGTCTCACGAACATAAATTCGCTTTTTAAAATCAAACACGTTCATTTCCGCATTCTCAATGAATATTAGCCGCCATCTTTGAAAACTGTAATTTAAAGTTGACATGAGAATAACAATATAAACACTCAAGCCTTTAACACAATGGTCTGACAAAATTGAGCTAATGGGATTTATAACCAGCATAGCTCCTGGTCCATTTACATGCTCCTACAGGCTGTAACTGAATAATATTATATGTATTCTGTTTATTAGAAGCACAACAGATATTTGACTGACAAAAAATAGCGAACAGTACAGACCTGATCAGACTGCTCGGGTGCACAGGCTGATCTGGGTCTGCACTGGTTGCAAAAGCCATACGCCTCATTTTGTCAGACAGTATCACATATATACATGAGTATAATGTACCATATTTATTCTATTAAGTGTCCTCATATAAACAGTCACCCACCCTCCTATATTTCTTTCTCTTTTCAAATAAATGAACCCCTACCATTTTAACCAAGTATTTTAAGGTCGGTGGGGTATTTTTTACGATCATTTTTATCCATTCTTCTGTCCATCAACATCAGACTTAAAAATGGTTTCGTTTTGTTGAAAACTGTCAGAAATAATGTGTTTCAATATCCTGTTTGTTTCTATTCCTGGTTAAGTCATTATAACCTTATAAATATTACAGGATTATTATTTCTTTTTGGAAAATTACATAAAAATGGATAAAATGTCGCAAAAAACAATTTCAAATATTTGAATTCAACTTGTTTAAGCCTGTATAGCCGTATACATATTACAGAACCATTATTTTGAACAATTACGAAAAAACTGATAAAATGTTCCAGGACCCCGTCCATATTTGAAATGTAATAATTTTGTTGTTTCTTGCCTAAATTTAATGCGGTTTTATTTATTTTGATTATTACATTGTTTTCCAGAGCACCAGACAAACAGTATAACTGATCTATAATTAAATACATGTGATCTTACCTGGAAGTCTAAACAATCCGATATCGGGTCGACGGGATGTAGTTCTTGTCGAAAGTGGTTGGCGGCGCGTATCAAGTTGTCGGGTTTCGGGAGCGAATGTGATCCGGCTGCGACATTCTCCTTCATAACGACATCAACGATGTCGGCTGCCGGTCTGAGCAGTTGTTCCTTGGCGATCGCCTTCACCTCCGCCGATATTTTTGTCTTCATAATCACCCCTGGTTCCGCCTGATGATTGTGACCATGGAGCCCGCGCTTGAACTTGTCAGCGCGCTGCGACACTGTGGCGCGACAGCGAATCTTCTTACTCCGCACCGAACAGTACCAGTACGTGTAGTTCTCCTTGGATTTCTGGAAAACATACATGTTATCCGAATAAAAATATGTCAAACCCATTGTTAACAGGTGGTCTTTGTTCACAGGTTCATTTATGTAGCAATACAATTGAATTGGTAAAATAAAAGTGTGGCTGTTATAGATAATTGCTATTCGGTGGTGGCCTTTTAATACAGGTTCTACGGTGTACGACATATCTACTGATCAACTAGTACGTTCCTGTCACTGCAGCACATGGTAACTATTGTATAACATTATTTACCGGCACTTTATCAATTAATTACCTTGACCGTGTACGTATAACCGTCGGTACTGACGAGTTTACGGCCTCCGCGTTTGGACCCAGCTTCAACGACTTCGAAGGTTACAGGCACGTCATCCGGTATGTAGTCATCCAGAGTTGGATCAGCCAGTGATCTATGGAATAAAGGAAACATTGATAAATGTTCATCACATTCAGCAACAAGATAAATCTGAAAGATACATGGCATAGATACGGCTTATGATAAGCTGCCCAACATCAATGTTTATGTATTTATTTGTGAACACATTTACTACTGTCTGTTTCGCGAAAGCTGCCCAAATCTTGCGGCCATATAAACAATTCAAAAACAATATTTTTTTTAAATAATATTAAATTAAATGAAAATTTAAGAATGAGCCTTCTTTTTATTTCGTGAAATTTGGTCAAATATTGATTTTATTGCGAAAAAACAATTTCCCCCATGTTAAATGCCCATAGACATCTTCACAGAGTGAAGATGGCTATGGGGATTTAACATGGGGAATTTTTTTAGAATTTCAAAAATACTGGACCGATTTTTAAAATTTAACTTTTCTTTTCTTAGTTAGATCATTTCCAAGCTATCTAGCAATTTCCAATTTTTTTCGTTTTTTGACTCCTCCCACAGCTCCTCTACCTCTTTTTCCCCCATGTTAAATTCCCATAGAGAAATACATTATCAAAAAAAATATTGTTTTTGCATTGTCTATATAGCCGTAAAATTTGGGCAGGTTTCGTGAAACAGACAGTAGTGTTCTGTTTAGAAATTTTCTGCTGTATTATACACTTACTTTTCCAAAATCGGAGCGTCAATGGCGCTGTCGGTGACGTCAGGCATTTTCGGCGGCCGGGGATCGTCCGTAAGTAGTTGAGAAGTTGATGTTAGGGCGGTGGCATTTGGAATGTGATATCTCCAGGAAGCGGGAACATCGGAGACGTCCATTGGTTCCGGAGGTGGTGGAGTCTGGCAGTCGTGGCAGCTCCATGCGATGTTGAGGTTTCCCTCGACCATTTGTCGATATTTGGCAGGTGAAATACCTGCCAGTAATAAATAAAATATGTTATTAAAAATATATTTACGTGTCACATTATATTAACGGACATAATCATGGTTTCCCGCAGGCCGTTAACGCATGTCGGACCCGACATGCCTTTGTGAAATCAGACGGTCACCCGACATGCCTTATTTTACCCTACATGTCTTTAAATTTCTGGATATGAGCACATATATCCGAGAATAATACGATCTTGAAATATTCTTTCAGCAGTAAAATAACTATTTACACATGTATAGCTTGTTGCACACTAATACATTGCCCATTCCCACCAAACAGTAAATTTTCACCATTTTCAAAATGTAACTTCATCGGAGCTGTTAATTTATGAAGGGACGCAACTGTGATAATTAATGCATCACGGTCCTTCTGTGGAGTTGTACTTAAAAAGTAAAATGTCCCGCCTGGCACAGTTTGATAGTACATAAGGAGCTTGTAATAACCGTGGGGTTAGTTAGCACCATGGGCTTTCTGTAGAATGCGAGATGTTGTTAAAAATACACCTATGAAATATTAAAGCATTCCACTGAGGGAAAGAGAAGTTATAATGAAGTGTAAAGTTTTAGAAACAAAACATTTTCTAAGTCCTTGACCTTGGGGTTAGCGGGCACCATACACTTTCTGAATAATGATGCAGGATGATGTTACAAATGCACCTATGAAATATTAAAGCATTCCATCAATGCAAATAGAAGTTATTGCAAATTAACCCCAATGTTAATTTTTGTGATGGACAGACAGACAGACAGACAGACAGACGGACGAACAGACAACTTTTGCATCCCTATATCCCCTTTTCGCTACGCGAGGGGATAATAAACTGAAACCAAAACACTTATTTTCCAACAAACACAGCTAAACACAAACAAGACTGCCGCCAACGACATGTATCTCCTGGCACCGAAGCTAAATTAACCCAAGCGTTAAGGTTTGAAAACTGAACATTTTCTAAGCCTGTGACCTTGACCTTGGGGTTAGCGGGCACCATGGGCTTTCTGTAGAATCATGCCGGATGTTGCTATAGTATACACCTAAGAAGTATTAAAGCATTCCATCAAGGGAAACAGAAGTTGTAATAAATTAAACCGAGCATTAAGTTTTCCAAACCCGGAATTTTCTAAGCCCGTGACCTTGACCTTTGGGGCTAGCGGGCAATATGGGCTTTCTGTAGAATGATGTGGGATGTTGTTACAGATGCATGTATGGAATATTAAAGCATTCCATTGAGGGAAACAGAAGTTACAATGAATTAACCTGAGCGTTAAGTTTTAGAAACAGTGTTTATGTATACCAAGTATGGAGGTTGTAGGACTTAATAGTTTTCTGGAAACTAAGCTAAATGCAAAAACTTAACATGAAATGTTGACGCCGCCGACGCCGACGGAAAAGTTATGCCTATGTCCAACTTCTGCTAAAGCAGGCGGGACAAAAATGGTATGCATGATTATGCGCTACTGTTAACGAGATTTCAATGTGTGACAGAACAAAAAACAAAAGAAGGTGAAGTTGATCAGAAGGACTATAGGCATTCGTTCCCCGTCAAACATTCTGTCTCTAGATAGTGATAGGGCCTATCATTAATTTGGGTTAGTTTTGCTCATGCGTGTTGATGGAAGATTGCGAAGCAAAAACAATGCGATATAGCGCAGGGAATATTGAATGAAAAAATCGCGTGTAAATCAATGCATTATATCATCATGAACACGAATCCGGTGTCGATCAATCAAATCAAGTGCGACAAGGTCATTTGTGGGGTCATTAAGTGCAAATGGGTCAAATGAGTGCAAAACTCGCGCTATTTTGATAATACAATATGTACTTGCATAGCATTACAGAATCTTTCCAATAAAGTATGTTTTATTTGTGATTATTGTTTTATGGGGCATATACAAAGTGATTCTGTTTGCTGGGACGTCGCTATCGTTGAGGGTATCAACATATTCAAGATGGCCGCCAAGCATCAATATTTAGCCTGAAATGTGTACTTATTTGATGAATGAAAACAAATAGGCACTTGGATCTTGATCGGACGGACGCAGAAAAACCTTTGGATACCATGTATTAATTTTAAGTATAGATAGAGGCTATAAAATCCATATGAATCCAAGATGGATGCCAAATATTCATCAAGATCAGGCAGCATTATCTACACTGTGGTGGACCATATCTTGGAACTAAGCTTTTCAGCTGAGATATGATATTAAAAATATAGATTAATATTTACGGACTTCTTAAAGAGAATGTTTAATGGTTAATTAAAAATGGCGGCAATATTTTTCAAGAACTTGAAAGTTATTGGATATTATGTTTACTTTTGCTCTACTTATTTATACTTCTTCATTCTGTTAGGCGGACTTTGATTTTGAAGTCATTTGTAATTTTGTTTATTCAAAATGATTGCCTCATTTAGGCTATTTTAATATATTGTGGTACTGGTAATTGCGCATTTCATTTCATTTATTTAACGCGATTTTATTGTTAATAAACACAGCATATGCAGGTTATAAACTGAGATGTAATGGCCTGGATGACACCATGCATTGAATTTGTAGATATATAGAGTAATGTGAATATGGCGGACAACTACTGGTTATTAACTTATTCCTACATGTACTTACATGTACATGTCCTAGTACATGGCTACCGGCATATAACTACTTAAAATGATACGTCATCCAAAAGTTATTTTATTTCGGGCAATAACAACATCATAATTATGTCGTATAAAAACTGAGATTCGATGACCATGATCACACCATTGACTCTACATATATATGAATTGTGTATGAATGGGGGTGGGTAACTGAATAGTTGCATACAATTTCTATCCAGTCCTGACATTAGACAAACATGTCAGGTCTTCAACACATTATAGTAACATAGTCCTCATAAACGTAGTAGAATTTGCACTGCACCTGGACCTCGAGCCTGGGCCCGAAAGCAATTTAATTTTCACTGGCCCGAACATATTATACAATTATTGACTAGTGAGTCATAGAATATCAGTTTATATTCTATGGCTCACTAGTCAATAATTGTTTTATTATATGATAATAGTCTGTACGACCTTATGCTACAAGACAAACATTGAAAAAGAATTTGAAAAAAAAAATTGAAAACAAAATAATGCTCGCTACTGGAGCCCAGAATTTTTTTTAATAGTCCTATATTTATCTACATGTCATATCTGCACAGGTCCACATATTGCCACAATATTGTCAACACAGTTTACGGAAATGTAATATACTGTAATAATTTACCTGGACAGTTAGTGGTCAGTCTGGACATTTGCACATGCTTGCACATGCACAAGTGAAGGGCTCTCACAGTCACTATTGTTCAACTGGAGAAGGCTATTGTTCTCTCTACAGGTAAGGTGTACAGAGCACACGAGAAAACAGGTCTTCATGCATTAATGTTCAGTTTGTGGCATAGAAAGAAATAGAGTTTGACCTTGACCCCAGATTATTTTTAATATGTTTTGTCCGGTTGGCGGTTCTTGAGAAGAAGATTTTTGAAGAATTTGTGCTATTTTTAGACGGTGGCCATCTTGGATTACGTAATGACGTCATTGTAACAATTTTGTAATCCCCCTACCCATGGACCATGACCATGAAGTTTGATGACTATAGGCCTAATGGTTACCGGGGAGAAGACGTTTGAAAATGTTAGGGATGGACGACGGACGACGGACACATTGCGGTAACAATAGCTCACATGAGCTTCGCTCAAGTGAGCTAAAAAGGCAAACAACCGAAATATAAAAGTGCATGAAAATGTAGCGATTTATTTTTGTTATTCCAACTGCACGTCTGGGTAAATATTTTGCGGCCATCTTGTATTTATATGAATATGTCAGTGGTGAATTGTTTTAAAAAAATTATCTAAACGTATTTCTATGTATGTAAACGCATAATGTAAGTACCAAACGCCATATAATAATAAAGTCAAAATATATTTAAGACAACATGTGGACACCTGGCGGCCATCTTGAAAATCGCAGAATACACACTGATTTGAATTACCATAAAACCGGATCATTTCATATGTCCTAAGGAAGAACTCAACAATTTAAACAACTTTATCTGATGTTTCAAGCACGAATGCACATACATAGAGGATATTCCATCGTACATTTTGAATAGCGGGAAATAATACACGAGTGTGCGTCGTCTTCCGCGTAAGCAACGAGTGAGCATAGCAAACAAGTTGCTTGCACGGATGTCGACGGATACAAGTGTATTATAAATGTACGATGGAATATCCTATTTATTACACTTCCACGGCGGATACATATGCACATTTAGTCTATTTTTGAGATTATAATCAATGAACTGTGATGTGCGCATGAATAGTTATACAATGACGTGTTTTCCCGAGTTTTGATGTTACGTTGTGCGACGTGAAATGTAACGTCATGTAAATTTTTTGAAATCCAAATTACGCAGCTGTTTCTATGAACCAGATATATTTGAGTACATGTTTGGAATGTGTTCAATCACATTAACATTCTAGATTAGTCGAGACCCTTTCCAAATTTTCAAATAACTTTATTTTGACATTTTGCATGGTAGCTCGTGGTTTCCAAGAAAACAGGTGCGCAATTACGGGAGTTCTCTTCACGGTGTATTATTTGTAAGGAGTTGATTATGGGTTTTCTCTCACAGCGAAACTCGTGCAAATAATTTACAAGTGTAATAAATGTCCATATACTGATGTAAAATATGTTTTTGAACTCGTTTGACCTCTTTGCACTTAATGACCCCAAAAGTGACCTTGTCCCACCGAATTTGATTGACCGACACCGGATTCATGTCCGGGAAGGTATGATGTATCAATCTAGCAGTCTTTTGCTCTCTTGGGTTGAACAGAAGTCGTTTTTAAGCCACTTCTCTTCAAAGTGCCCCTCCACTAGCAGAGATCATCTCAAAAATTAATATTACTAACATGTTACCAAGGTAATGAAGGCGGGTTCTCAAAATATTAGCTTGTAGTAGACAATTTTATTATAGAATTGTATACACATTTTTGGTCTTAGAATTTACAGATATTTTGTATTAATCCATTGGTTTCTAGTATTGCATAGGCAGGATTTCTACCAGTAGAAAGTACAATGTAATAAAAAAACATATTAAAAACCAGTTGGTAGGGGATTAGCTACTAAGCATGACATTTGTTATATCACCGTCCAATACAAATCATATTTTTGCCAACCCTAGTCAGTGTGTGGACCGATTGGCATTCTGAAATTTTAGAAGCCCTGATAGGCCTATATATTTCAGTGTCATGTTCTTCACGATTCTGAAATTGAACACTCTGTACAATGATGGGTACATGTATATAACGAGGATGTCGAGTTGGTCTTGGTTGTGAATGACAGGGTGTTTGCTTAATTGCCCATCCTAACAATCGTACATTTGCTATTTGTCAATGACCGATCTGTTAAGGAATTAGGTCATAGTTAGATACACCGGACTTCAATGATAATTGCTTCATAAGAGTGATGTGATATATGAAAATAACGTATGTGAATATTGTCTTGTTACTGTATACTATATGGAGCATTGAGTTGCCATCTCCGCCATCTTTGTATGTACAAGCCATTGTACAGTTTCACCACTTTGTGCGCTTGACACATACAGCAAATAATATGACAGTGAACCAAATAAAATTTGGTGCAGTACATAATAGACGGATATGACAATGGTAAACTATAATTATGCCAGCAAACTATACAAAAGACAAGATATCTGAGAACTTCTCCCATCAATCTAAAAATAAATTTTGATGAGTAAACTTTTTAATCTGATGCACAGCCTATGTTGAGTACACGTTACCCATAGGTAAAGCCATTTTTACTTGCATAGTAGGCGACTAGACACCAGGGATAATACACTCAGATAACTGCTTACATGTCACTGGTTTTAAAAGTTAATAACAGAGTACAGTAGTGGTATATATGGTATGTGTTGTGTGGTTTGCCAGGTAAGAGTGATACACTGTGCGATTTTCTGTGTATGGGGCTTTTTATAATGGTGGTTCATGTTGTTAAAAACACAGACACAAATCCGGCCAGAAAACTGACATATTTTACTGTTTGGTGTGATATAATTGATAGGAGTCCTTTCTCCTGGCTTTTCTTATGCAGCCGACAACATATGCTTTGTAACTTTGATGTATAAAAGTTAAATCCTGACATTGCCAGTGGGAAATTTCTGAGTATTAGAACTTGGCTAAACCTGCCCTCAGCCTATTTTGGGGTCAAGTACGACAAAATAAATTTTGTTCCATGAATAATTATTTATTTTAATATATAATTTGAAATATTTTTAGTTCTTCACATAGAAGGCAATATGTTGATAATATCATTAAATGCCGTCTCAGCAGCTCTGTAATTTAAAAAATTTCCCGGGGGAGACCCCCCGTACCCCCATTACAAGAGGGGGTTAGCATCCCCTATCGTGCTCTCCCCGGCACTCGATTCGTGCGGTTAGCACTCGGATAAATGACAACATGCCTTAATTAAATCCTGTGGGAAACCCTGATAATATAACACATCACATGTCAGCAAGGCACACAAGAACAAGAGTTGTCAGAAGACAACGAAGCTCGCCTGTTGGCAGCCTTCATTTAAACTTGTCACAGTTGTATAAAAAACATGAATATTATATAACTTGAACTTGGGATAAGGGGTGTGCGGTGGACCTTGACATTGAGGTCAGTGGTGGAAGGTGGATCGTGGATTTGATACAGCATGATATAGCATATGAAGATGAATGCATGTATGAAATATCAATGCGCTCCCTGAAATGAGAAGGAAAACAAAATTTAACCCAGCGTTAAGTTTATGAACACACTAAGTTGGTTATTTTCTACAGCATGATAGCTATTCACATGAGGAATGCATGTATAAATGTGCTAAGTTTGTTTCCTTGGCCTTGGCAAAAGGGGTGGGGGGGGTGGGTCATGGATTTTCTGTAGCACAATAGAGTATTATCACATGAATGCATGTATGAAATATGAAGGTGTTCCCTGTAAAGAAACAGAAGTTATAAAAAGACATTTACTCCAACGTTAAGTTTATGATGTTGATCTTGGGGAAAGGGGTGGGGTGGGTCATGGATTTGCTGTAGCACAATAGAGGATCATCGGATGAATGCATGTATGAAATATCAAAGCGTTCAAAGTGTAAAGAAACAGACGTTACACAACATTTACCCCAATGTAAAGTTTATGAACATGCTAAGTTTGTGACCTTGACCTTGGGGTGGTGGGTTGTGGATTTGCTACAGCATGCTAGAGGGTCATGTGAGGAATGTATGTATGAAATATCAAGGCGTTCCATCAAAGGAAACAGTTGTTATCAGACATTTACCCCAACGTTAAGTTGATGAATGTGTCAAGTTTGTGACCTTGACCCTGGGGTAAGGGGTGGGCGGTGGGTCATGGAATTGCTATAGCACGATAGAGTATCATCAGATGAATGCGTGTATGAAATATCAAGGCGTTCCATGAAAGGAAACAGATGTTATAAGACATTTACCCCAACGTTAAGTTTATGAATGTGCGAAGTTTGTGACCGTGACCTTGGGGAAAGGGGTGGGGGTTGGTCATGGATTTGCTATAGCATGATAGAGTATCATCAGATGAATGCATGTATGAAATATCAAGGTGTTACAAGTGTAAAGAAACAGAAGTTACACAACATTTACCCCAACGTTAAGTTTATGAACATGCTATGTTTGTGACCTTGACTTTTGGGTAAGGGTTGGGTGGTGGGTTGTGGATTTGCTACAGCATGATAGAGGGTAATCTGAGGAATGTATGAAATAGCAAGGCGTTCCATGAAAGGAAACAGACATTTACCCCAACGTTAAGTTTATGAATGTACCAAGTTTGTGACCTTGATCTTGGGGTAAGGGATGGGCGGTGGGTCATGGATTTGCTATAGCATGATAGAGTATCATCAGATGAATGCATATTTGAAATATCAAGGCGTTCCATGGAAGGAAACAGATGTTATAATACATTTACCCCAACATTAAGTTTATGAATGTGCTAAGATTGTGACCTTGACCTTGGGGAAAGGGTAAGGGGTGGGCGGTGAGTCATGAATTTGCTATAGCACGATAGAGTATCAGCAGATGAATGCATGTATGAAATATGAAGGCGTTCCCTGTAAATAAACAGAAGTTACACAACATTTACCCCAACGTTAAGTTTATGAACATGCAAAGTTGTGACCTTGACCTTGGGGTAACGATTGGGTGGGCGGTGTGTCATGGATTTGCTATAGCACGATAGAGTATCATCAGATGAATGCATGTATGAAATATCAAGGTGTTCCATGAAAGGAAACAGATGTTATAAAACATTTACCCCAACATTAAGATTATAAATGTGCTAAGTTTGTGACCTTGACCTTGCGGTAAGGGCTGGGTGGTGGGTCATAGATTTGCTACAGCATGATACAGGGTCATCTGAGGAATGCATGTATGAAATAACAAGGTGTTCCATGAAAGGAAACAGAAGTTATCAGACATTTACCCAACGTTAAGTTTATGAATGTGCCAAGTTTGTGACCTTGACCTTGGGGTAAGGGCTAGGTGGTGGGTCATGGATTTGCTACAGCATGATAGAGGGTCATCTGAGGAATGCATGTATGAAATAACAAGGTGTTCCGTGAAAGGAAACAGAAGTTATAAGACATTTACCCAACGTTAAGTTTGTGGACGACGCTGACGCCTACGCCGACGACGCCGGGGGTATGACATAAGCTCTTCTGCACTTCGTGCAGGCGAGCTAAAAACAAAAGAAATACATGTATAAGACCAACCTGTATTACAAGAAAGATGTTGCCATTGCCGACACATGTCACACTGAATGGCATGGTGACGCTCTGTAACAACCAACCCACAGGATATGCAGGGCCTGAAAATAGAAGCTTTTATCAGTAGGTCCAGGATCGAACAAGGAAAAAAGTGAAAGGTCTGACAAATGTATTGGCATGTCCGAGAGGATAATCGCTAGAAAAACAATAGAAATATGTGTCCGTTGCAATGACTCATCACACCATTTGTAAATGCTCGACTGTGTAACCATAAATTATCTTATAAGACGATAATCAGAATGGATTTAGCATCGCCACTGAATAACGATCGCAATTTCAATTTTATTACAGGCCCGGCGGACTTGATGCTTGTAAAATACAATGGTCCGACATTAAAATGTGCAGGTCCAGTACCTCGGAATGACAAGTAAATAAGTGACATTGACCTTGAGAATTTGGATGTGGGGGTGTGCGTAATGAAGCATCATCCCTAGACAAACATTGATGTGATATTATTGTCAAAATCTGGCAAGGGGTTAAAGAGATATTGTGAAAAAACAATAACTTTAACGCATTTCTGTTACAAAACTGGTGAACATTAAAAGTAAATAAATGACCTTGACCTTGAGAATTTGGATGTGGGAGTGTGCATAATGAAGCATCATCCCTAGACAAACATTGATGTGAAATATTATCAAAGTTTGGCAAGGGGTTAAAGAGATATTGTGAAACTAGAAAATGTGTTCATAGAACACGGATGCCCCACATATCGCTTTGATAATAAATGAGGCCAAATTCCAAGTCAAATTGTTTTTACCCGAGCGTTACAGTTTTGTGACGGACGGACGGGACGGATGGACAAGGGTAACACTAAATGCCCCCTCCACTATCGTGGTGGGGCATAAAAACAATAACTTTAACGCATTTCTGACCTTGACCTTGAGAATTTGGATGTGGGGGTGTGGGTAATGAAGCATCATCTCTAGACAAACATTGATGAGAAATATTATCAATGTCTGGCAAGGGGTTAAAGAGATATTGTGAAAAAAACAATAACTTTAACGCATTTCTGTTACAAAACCGGTGAACATAAAAGTAAATAAATGACCTTGACCTTCAGAATTTGGATGTGGGGGTGTGCGTAATGAAGCATCATCCCTAGACAAACATTGATGTGAAATATTATCAATGTCTGGCAAGGGGTTAAAGAGATATTGTGAAAAAACAATAACTTTAACGCATTTGCCTTATAAAAAAAGCGGACGACGCAGACGACGTCGACGGAGGCGGACGACGGAAAAAGCGCCGACTATAGTTGCACCTCTGCTAAAGCAGGTGCGACAAAAATGGTCCATGGTTGTGAAGTTGTGGTTTTGTTTGTTTGTATATTAGAGTTTAACGGCCTATCAACAGCTAAGGTCGTGCTAAGGTCATGTAAGGCCGGGCAAACGGGTTCGATCCCATTTTAACCTGCTGCATTAATAATCCCAAAATCAGAACAGAGTATTTACATCGAGGACAAATATATTCAGCCCTGAAATTAGAACTAGAAATGGACGCTTGTCGACAAGCGCATGTGTATCCCCCTCCCCAGATACACAAGTAGTTTGAAAAAAGGGTGTTCGAGTTATGCTCCGGAGACAAAATCAGTGACGGAAAAACAAAGGGAGATAACTAAAGAATTAGTGATGCAAGAGTTGTCATTCTTGCGGGACACACCTTTAGGGTCGTGGTCTATGCATGTGTGAAGTTTCATGAAAATATTCCAAAGGGTGTTCAAGTTATGCTCCAGACACGAAATCAGTGCACGAAACAACAAAGGGAGATAACTAAGAAATTAATGACGCAAGAGTTGTCATTCTTACGTGAGACACACCCTTTGGGTCGTCTTCTATGCATGTGTGAAGTTTAATAAACTAGAAAATGTGTTCATAGAACACGGATGTCCCACATATCGCTTTGATAATAAATGAGGCCAAATTGCAAGTCAAAATTTTCTTTTACCCGAGCGTTAAAGTTTTTGAAGCACCAAGTATGTGACCTGGACCCTGGGCTTGGCGGGGGCAGGACAAACGTGGATTTGGCACAGGGCGGTAGAGGACCATTAGAGCAATGCATATATGAAATATGAAGCTGATCCGTGAAAGAAAACAGAAATTATAAGATATTTACCTAGCGTATGATGTTAACCCTGGGCTTGGCGGGGGCAGGACGAACGTGGATTTGGCACAGGGCGGTAGAGGACCATTACAGCAACGCATATATGAAATATGAAGTTGATCCGTGAATGGAAAGAAAAATTATAAGATATTTACCTTAGCATTAAAGTTTTTGAAGCACCAAGTATGTGACCTTGACCCTGGGATTGGCGGGGGCAGGACGAACGTGGATTTGGAACAGGGCGGTAGAGGACCATTAGAGCAATGCGTATATGAAATATGAAGATGATCCATGAAAGAAAACAGAAATTATAAGATATTTACCCGAGCGTTAAAGTTTTTGAAGCACTAAGTATGTGACCTTGACCCTGGGCTTGGCGGGGTCAGGACGAACGTGGATTTGGCACAGGGCGGTAGACGACCATTAGAGCAACGCGTATATGAAATATGAAGTTGATCCGTGAATGGAAATAAAAATTATAAGATATTTACCTGAGAGTTAAAGTTTTTGAGCACCAAGTATGTGACCTTGACCCTGGGATTGGTGGGGCAGGACAAACGTGGATTTGGCACAGGGCGGTAGAGGACCATTAGAGCAATGCGTATATGAAATATGAAGATGATCCATGATCCATGAAAGAAAACAGAAAGTACAAGATATTTACCCAAGCGTTAATGTTTTTGAAGCACTAAGTATGTGACCTTGACCCTGGGCTTGACGGGGGCAGAACGAACGTGGATTTGGCACAGGGCGGTAGAGGACCATTAGAGCAATGCGTATATGCGTGTTCGAGTTATGCTCTGGATACAAAATCAGAGCACGAAACAACAAAGGGAGATAAGTAAACAAGAATTCCGCGGAATCAGATGCCTCGCCTTGTCCCGCCTTGACCTCGAGCCTGGGCCCGAAAGCAATTTTCACTGGCCCGAACATATTATACAATTATTGACTAGTGAACCATAGAATATCAGATTATATTCTATGGCTCACTAGTCAATAATTGTTTTATTATATGATAATAGTCGTATATAGCACTTACGACCTTATGCTACTAGACAAAAAGAAAAATTGAAAAAAGAATTTGAACAAAAAAAATGAAGAAAAAAAAATGGAAAAAAAGTTTAAAAATTAAAAATAATAATGCTTGCTACTGGAGCCCAGAATTTTTTTTAATAGTCCTATATGTATCTACATATATCTGCACAGGTCCACATAATGCCACAATATTTTCAACACAGTTTACGGAAATGTAATATAATCATTTACCTGTATAAATTACCTGTAAGTGGTCAGTGGTCAGTTGCACATGCTAGCACATGCACAGGTGAATAGTCTGTATATAGCACTTACGACCTTATGCTACTGGACAAAATTGCAAAAATAATTTGAAAAAAAAAAATGAAAAAAATAAAATGGAAAAAAAAGTTTAAAAATAATAATGCTTGCTACTGGAGCCCAGATTTTGTTTTCAGTCAAATTGAAAAATAATTTGAAAAAAAGTTAAAAAAAAAAAGTTAAAAAAAAATTAAAAAAAAAAAGAAAAAAATTAAAAAAATAAGTTTAAAAATAATAATGCTTGCTATTGGAGACCAAATTTTTTTTTAATAGTCCTATATTTATCTACATATATCTGCACAGGTCAACATAATGCCACAATATTTTCAACACAGTACCCAATGTAGTAATTTACCTGTATAAACTAGAAATGGACGCTTGTCGACAAGCGCATGTGTATCCCCCTCCCCAGATACGTAAGTAGTTTGAAAAAAGGGTGATCGAGTTATGCTCCGGAGACAAAATCGGTGACGGACAAAGGGAGATAACTAAACAATTAGTGATGCAAGAGTTGTCATTCTTGCGCGACACACCTTTAGGGTCTATGCATGTGTGAAGCTACTGGAGCGCAGAATTATTTGTTAATAGTCCTATATTTATGTACATATATCTGCACAGGTGCACATAATGCCACAATATTTTCAACACAGTTGACGGAAATGTAATATAGAATGTAAATAAAAAAAATAATGCTCGCTACTGGAGCCGAGAATCTTTTTTAATAGTCCTATATTTATCTACATATATCTGCACAGGTCCACATACTGCCACAATATTGTCAACACAGTTTAGGTAAATGTAATAACTCAGCTGTATAAATTACCTGTAATAAGTTAGTGGTCAGTTAAATTTTTTAAAAAGAATGTAAAAAAAAAATTAAAAAAAAAATTGAAAAAAAAAATTGAAAAAAAAGTTGAAAAATAAAAAAATAATAATACTTGCTACTGGAGCCCAGAATTTTTTTTTAATAGTCCTATATTTATCTACATATATCTGCACAGGTCCACATAATGCCACAATATTTTCAACACAGTTTACGGAAATGTAATATACAATTTTTTTGTTTAAAAATAATGCTCGCTACTGGAGCCCAGAATTTTTGTTAATAGTCCTATATTTATCTACATATGTCTGCACAGGTCCACATACTGCCACAATATTGTCAACACAGTTTACGGAAATGTAATAATGTACCTGTATAAATTACCTGTAATAAGTTAGTGGTCAGTTAAAAAATTGAAAAAGAATGTAAAAAAAAAAAAGGGAAAAAAAAATTAAATTAAAAAAAAGAAAAAGAATAATGCTCCCTACTGGAGCCCAGAATGTTTTTTAATAGTCCTATATTTATCAACATATCCTATATACACAGGTCCACATATTCCCACAATATTTTCAACACAGTTTACGGAAATGTAATATAATCATTTACCTGTATAAATTACCTGTAAGTTGTCAGTGGTCAGTTGCACATGCTAGCACATGCACAGGTGAATAGTCTGTATATAGCACTTACCACCTTATGCTACTAGACAAAAATTGAAAAATAATTTGAAAAAAAAAATGAAAAAAATAAAATGGAAAAAAAAATGAAAAAAATAATAATGCTTGCTACTGGAGCACAGAATTTTTTTTTAATAGTCCTATATTTATCTACATATATCTGCACAGGTCCACATAATGCCACAATATTTTCAACACAGTTTACGGAAATGTAATATAATCATTTACCTGTATAAATTACCTGTAAGTGGTCAGTGGTCAGTTGCACATGCTAGCACATGCACAGGTGAATAGTCTGTATAAAGAAAGCACTTACGACCTTATGCTACTAGACAAAAATTGAAAAATAATTTGAAAAAAAAAAATGAAAAAAAAAAAAAAAAAAATGAAAAAAAAAGAAAAAAAAAATGAAAAAAAAAAAAAGAAAAAAAAAGAGAAAAAAAAATGAAAAAAAAAAAAAAAAAAAATTAAAAAAAAAAGTTTAAAAATAATAATAATGCTTGCTATTGGAGACCAGATTTTTTTTTAATAGTCCTATATTTATCTACAAAAATCTGCACAGGTCCACATAATGCCACAATATTTTCAACACAGTACCCAATGTAGTGATTTAACCTGTATAAATTACCTGGTCAGCAGTGGTCAAGCACTGGACATCTGCACATGCTAGCCCATGCTTAGCACATGGTTCTCCCAGTTTCTATTGTTCTCTCTACAGGTAAGGTGTACAGAGCACATGAGAAAAAGGTGTACAGAGCAGACAAGAAAACAGGTCTTCATGCATTATTGTCCAGTTTGTAGAGTGCGCAAAACAAAAAAGGGAGATAACTGAAAAATTAGCTACGCAAGAGTTGTCATTCTTGTGCGCGACACACCTCCGGGGTCGTGGTCTAATGCATGTGTGAAGTTTCATGAAAATATTCGAAAGGGTGGTGGAGTTATGCTCCGGACACGAAATCAGTGCGAGAAACAAAAAAGGGAGATAACTCAAAAATTAGCTATGCAAGAGTTGTCATTCTTGTGCGCGACACACCTTCGGGTCGTGGTCTATGCATGTGTGAAGTTTCATGAAAATATTCCAAAGGGTGTTCGAGTTATGCTCCGGACAAGAAGTGTCTGCGGCGGACGCGTACGCGGACCGCGGACGCGGACACGGCGCGCTGTCAAATCCATAGTATCCCCCGACGGAGTCCGGGGGATACAATTAGCTGGTCAGCAGTGGTCAAGCACTGGACATCTGCACATGCTAGCCCATGCAAGCACATGGTTCTCCCAGTTTCTATTGTTCTCTCTACAGGTAAGGTGTACAGAGCACACGAGAAAAGGTGTACAGAGCAGACGAGAAAACAGGTCTTCATGCATTATTGTCCAGTTTGTAGAGTGCGCAAAACAAAAAAGGGAGATAACTGAAAAATTAGTTACGCAAGAGTTGTCATTCTTGTGCGCGACACACCTCCGGGTCGTGGTCTATGCATGTGTGAAGTTTCATGAAAATATTCCAAAGGGTGGTCGAGTTATGCTCCGGACAGGAAATCAGTGAGCGAAAACAAAAAAGGGAGATAACTCAAAAAATTAGCTATGCAAGAGTTGTCATTCTTGTGCACGACACACCTTCGGTTCGTTGTCTAATTGAATGTGTTAAGTTTCATAAAAATATTCCACCGGGTGGTCGAGTTATGGTCAATCAGTGCGCGAAACAAAAAAGGGAGATAACTCAAAAATTAGCTATGCAAGAGTTGTCATTCTTGTGCGCGACACACCTTCGGGTCGTGGTCTATGCATGTGTGAAGTTTCATGAAAATATTCGAAAGGGTGGTGGAGTTATGCTCCGGACACGAAATCAGTGCGAGAAACAAAAAAGGGAGATAACTCAAAAATTAGCTATGCACGAGTTGTCATTCTTGTGCGCGACACACCTTCGGGTCGTGGTCTATGCATGTGTGAAGTTTCATGAAAATATTCCAAAGGGTGTTCGAGTTATGCTCCGGACAAGAAGTGTCTGCGGCGGACGCGTACGCGGACCGCGTACGCGGACGCGGCGCGCTGTCAACTCCATAGTATCCCCCGACGGAGTCCGGGGGATACAATAACCTGACCTGGTGCCAGGTCCATACCACAAGAAGTCACTTGGCCCCTTCCCCTAAAATAGGATTACGAATATCGTAATACTCACATAAGGGATATAACCAGATTCAACTGTCACATACAAAATGCCAAAGACGTATGTGAGGGCCAAACCAGGTCTCCAGTCGGGATTCCGGTAAGGATGAACCCCGATCATTAAATTACACAATCGCGTGCTCCCACCTGCCACCCACACAAACTTTATGCCCAGTTGAAGTTGTGGTTGTTAAGTTTAATTATAACATTGTAAAATAAACACGTTTACAATGGGAATGTTGCTCACGACAACTTCCGGTTTCGATATGAAAACACAAAACAAAGACGAGACGAGACGGTGTGTAATATTCATTTCATTAACAGTTTATTTACGTATGCATACATGTACATATTGAAATAAAATAATTAATTCTTTATATTTGTTTATTTGATATTTCTTCCAGAAGGCCATCTATAGTCCCATACAAAACATCAATCAATGGTGTCATTCATAAGTGGAATGAAATCACCGACTTGTATTTATTTTCTTTCCCTCGAACTACGCCGGACTCAAACTTTTATTCGAGAGATCGATCTTCCACTGTACAGTCGAACCTGTGCTAAAGACCACCTCCGAATAGCAATCACCTGGCTGTAAAGGCCACAGTTTTGTTGTCCCAATGACACAACTACTATATAAATGACCCTGTGAATAAAGATCACCTGTGAACAAAGGCCAGATTTTTCACTTCCCATGGCTGGCCTTTATTCACAGGTTTGACTGTATATTAATATTACTGCTTTATTTCATTTTTAGTATATTATATGGGAAATTAAATCATGTCGCTTAACAGTATTTAAAACCAAACTGGATCTAATTATCAGATATATTTGTGTATCTGGAAGTGAAAACATCAACAGTGTATCGCCTGCGGTCAAGCTTGAGGATTGGCGACGGATACCAATAACCCGAATTACACAACTGGCACGCGGCAAACATGTGTATTGTGTTTTGCCATACACAGGTTTGTCGCGTGCCAGTAGTGTAATCATAGTTTACGATTCTCCATTCACATAGTTATGATTATGCCAACCAATATTACATTCTCACACAGTTACTTCTATTAGTAATTTACAATCATGTAACATTCTCATTCTTGATAAATTATACGTAAAATAAATATTTCATTTTCATTCTTCATTTATTATTCATAAATTATATTGAACCCAAGATCATTCGCCACACTAGTTATTTATGTGTATCCGTTTAAGAGAGGATCCACAGAAATATAGGTCTGATCAGGATATACACTGATATTGTAAAACATATACATGTATAATGGCTACCCTGTTTGATCAGGATCTGTACTGCACATGCGCATTCCCATTGACTTAAAAAGAACAAGAAACGAGGCAAAGCCACGAAGGCCAGGTTTTTTCCAAGCATAGACACTTGGATAACATAATTATACCCACTTTTTGTAGACTAGATGGCCGTGGCCTGCATGTCGCGCCTTGGGGCGAGGCATGGACACTAAAAAAATAGATATATTAGATGGAAAAACTTTAACCAAAAAACTTTAACCGGACACACGGACGAACGGAGGACGACTATGCCAAAATGCCGACGATATCGCGCTTTCCGCAAACAGGTGTGACAATGATGATAAACACCCATGTGAAGTATCAAGGTATTGGGTGAAGCAGTTGCAGAGATATATTACACGAAAAAACTTTAACAAAAAAATTCAAAGTAATTTGAACTTGACATAGGGCACAGGATCGCGCTTTCCGCAAGCAGGTGCGACAATGATGATAAACACCCATGTGAATTTTGTATCAAGGTATTGGTTGTGAAGCAGTTGCAGAGATATAGTACACGAAAAAACTTTTAACAAAAAAATTCAAAGTAATTTGACCTTGACATTGGGCACAGGATCGCGCTTTCCGCAAGCAGGTGCGACAATGATGATAAACACCCATGTGAAGTATCAGGTATTGGGTGAAGCAGTTGCAGAGATATAGTACACAAAAAAACTTTAACTTTAACAAAAAAATTCAAAGTAATTTGACCTTGACATTGGGCACAGGATCGTGCTTTCCGCAAGCAGGTGCGACAATGATGATAAACACCCATGTGAAGTATCAAGGTATTGGGTGAAGCAGTTGCAGAGATATAGTACACGAAAAAACTTTAACAAAAAAAATTCAAAGTAATTTGACCTTGACATTGGGCACAGGATTGTGCTTTCCGCAAGCAGGTGCGACAATGATGATAAGCACCCATGTGAAGTATCAAGGTATTGGGTGAAGCAGTTGCAGAGATATAGTACACGAAAAAAAGAAAAAACTTTAACAAAAAAATTCAAAGTAATTTGACCTTGACATTGGGCACAGGATCGCGCTTTCCGCAAGCAGGTGCGACAATGATGATAAACACCCATGTGAAGTATCAAGGTATTGGGTGAAGCAGTTGCAGAGATATAGTACACGAAAAAACTTCAACAAAAAAATTCAAAGTAATTTGACCTTGGGCACAGGGGCCGCACGGTTGGGGGTTAGAATGGAAATATGGATGATGATAAACACCCATGTGAAGTTTCAAGGTAATGGGCGAAGCAGTTGCAGAGATATAGTATAACGAAGCAGTTGCAGAGATATAGTATAACGAAAAAGTTTTAACCAAAAAACTTTAACCAGAACGTACGTTAAAAAGTTAACGTTGAAAATGGCTAAGTCAATTACGTAGAAATAATAGGTGAAGGTAAAAAAAATGGTCACATGTTGGGATAGTTGTATGTGGTAGGCACCCCTTGGTTATGAAGCTGTGAAAGTTTGGTGGTCCTAGTGGTACAGTACCAAAGAAATGGACTTAAACACGAAAACTTAACATTGTAAACGCGAAAACTTAACATTGAAAATGGCTAAAAGTCGACTACGCGGAAAAAATGGGTGAAGTTAAAAAAAAAGGTAACATGTTGGATAGTGATATGTGGTGGGCACCCCTTGATTATGAAGCTGTGAAAGTTTGGTGGTCCTAGGTGGTACAGTAACAAAGAAATGGACTCAAACACGAAAACTTAACATTGATTGTGGACGCCGCCCGCCGCCTGCCCGCCCGCCCGCCCGCCCGGCTTTCGCCAATCCAATAGCCTGGATTTTTTTTCAAAAAACCTGGCTAAAAAGTAACATGTTGGATAGTGATTGATATGTGGTGGGCACCCCTTGATTATGAAGCTGTGAAAGTTTGGTGGTCCTAGGTGGTACAGTACCAAAGAAATGGACTTAAACACGAAAACTTAACATTGAAAACGCGAAAACTTAACATTGAAAATGGCTAAGTCGATTGCGCGGAAAAAATGGGTCAAGTTAAAAAAAAAAGTAACATGTTGGATAGTGATATGTGGTGGGCACCCCTTGATTATGAAGCTGTGAAAGTTTGGTGGTCCTAGGTGGTACAGTAACAAAGAAATGGACTCAAACACGAAAACTTAACATTGATTGTGGACGCCGCCGCCGCGCCGCCGCCCGCACCGCCCCCCGCCCGCCCGCCACCCGCCCGGCTTTCGCCAATCCAATAGCCTGGATTTTTTTTCAAAAAACCTGGCTAATAAAATATACAACAGTATATTATATACAAAAAAAAAAAATGAATTGTATGATTTTATTTAGAAGATACATAACACATAAATCCCCAATGCGCCCCGAAATCTCCAATGCTCCAAGGCCAAATTATATTTTTTGGTAAGCATGTTTCTAATATTGATACAAACTCCACTTTACAACGTGCTCATTTATCTTGACGTAAATATATATTATACATATGTAACAGTATATTATATACAGCAGGAACTAGATTGGTCAGTAAGCGAGGCTTACGGAATACCCCCCGCGTGGGCCCAGGTACCCCTAAAATATGTACAAATTTCCAAGTGTGGTGGGCTTGTGACCTTGACTCTGGGATTAGCGCGAGCGGCATGAATGTGAATTTGTCACAGGGTGGTAGAGGTCCATTGGAGCAATGAGTGTGTGAAATGTGAAGCAAATTCGAGCAAGGAAATAGAAGTTATAACCGATTTCTCTGATGTTAAGTTTTGTAAAGAGACTACCGTATAACCTCGAATTAATGCCCCCAGAGGCGTTACATTTTACAAAAGGGGGGGGGGGGGGGGGGGGGGGGGCGTTTATTTGTCACAGGGTGGTAGAGGTCCATTGGAGCAATGAGTGTGTGAAATGTGAAGCAGATCCGAGCAAGGAAATAGAAGTTATAACCGATTTCTCTGATGTTTAGTTTTGTAAAGAGACTACCGTATAACCTCGAATTAACGCCCCCGGAGGCGTTACATTTTACTTTTAGGGGGGGGGGGGGGGTCAAAAGGGGGGGGGGGGGGGGGGGGGGGGCGTTTATTAGCCGGTAAAAAAAAAAAAAACAGAAAAAAAAAAAAGAAAAAAAAAAAAAAAAAAAAAAAAAAAAAAGAAAATTACCAAGGTCCGCCAATTTCAAACACAAATAAGGATTTAAGGATTATTTGTGTTTGAAATTGGTGGTCATTGGTTAAAATTATTATTATTATTTTTTATTTTTGGGGGGGGGGGGGGGGAGGGGGGGGGGGGGGGGGGGGGGGGGGGGGGGGGGGGGGCGGGGGTGGGGGGGGGGGGGGGGGGGGGGGGGGGCGTTTATTAGCCAGTAAAAAAGAAAAAAAAAAGAAAATTACCAAGGACCATCAATTTCAAACACAAATAAGGATTTAAGGATTATTTGTG
Source organism: Conchocele bisecta (assembly GCA_029237695.1). NCBI lineage: Eukaryota > Metazoa > Mollusca > Bivalvia > Lucinida > Thyasiridae > Conchocele > Conchocele bisecta. The sequence continues at coordinate 6,744,227 of CM055281.1, forward strand.
TTTGAAATTGGCCGGTCATTGGTAAAAAAAAAAATATTATTTTTTTTTTTTATTTGGGGGGGGGGGGGGGGGGTGTCGTTTATTAGGAGGAGGGGGCGTTAAGTCGAGGTATACGGTATGTATGTGACGTTGACCTCGAGATCAGCGGGGATTTGTCACAGCATATGAAATATTAAAGTATTTTCAATGAAAGAAATAGAAGTTATAACATATTTCTCTGATGTTAAGTTTTGTAAAGAGACTAAGTATGTGACCTTGACCTTGGGATCAGCGGGGGTTGGACAGTCGTAGATTTGTGACAGCATGATAGTACAACCTTAGAGGAATGCACAAGTGAAATAATAAGTAATTTTCAATGAAGGAAATAGAAGTTATAAACTTATTTCTCTGATGTTATGTTTTGTAAAGAGTATTTGACCTTGACATTGGGATCAGCGGGGGTTGGACGGTCATGGATTTTGCACAGCATGGTAGTAGAGCCTTACAGGAATGCATGTGTGAAATATTAAGCATTTTAGATGAAGGAAATAGAAGTTATAACAATATTTCTCTGATGTTAAGTTTACGGACTAAGTAATTGACCTTGACCTTGGGATCTGCGGGGGTTGGACGGTCGTGGATTTAGGCACAGCATGGTAGTAGAGCCTTACAGGAATGCATGTGTGAAATATCAAGCATTTTAGATGAAGGAAATAGAAGTTATAACAATATTTCTCTGATGTTAAGTTTATCCGGACGGACGGACGGACGTCTGGACGGACGGGACGTATGGACGGACGGACGGACGGACGGACAGACAACCTGACTCCAGTATACCCCCCCCACAACTCGTTGCGGGGGGTATAAAAAAAAGATTTTTATGCTTTTATTTAGATGATATATAAGATATAAAACTCCTATGCGCCCCGAAATCTCCAATGCGCCGCGGCCATATTATATTTTCGGTAGGCATTTTTCTAATATTGATACAAACTCCACTTTATATGTGCGCATTTATCTTGACATAAATATATATTATACATATATAACAGTATATTATATACAGCAAGAAAAAAATAAACGTAATGCTTTTATTAAGAAGATATATAACATATAAAACTCCAATGCACCCTGAAATCTCCAATGCGCCGAGGCCATATTATATTTTCAGGTATTTTTCTAATATTGATACAAAATCCACTTTACACACGCGCATTCACCTTGTCTTACATATATATTATATATAAGAAGAAACAAATAAATGTAATGCTTTTATTAAGAAAATATATAACATATAAAACTCCAATGAGCCGCGAAATCGTGACAATGCGCTAAAAAATCTCCAATGCGCACTTTAGTCATACACCAGTCAAAACGGCCCCACTTTTAAAATTGATCAAAACGGCCCCTCGTCCAAAATAAATGGTCAAAATGACCCCTATATGATCAAAATGTCCTCTATTTAGCCAAAACGGCCCCAATAAAAAATTGGATATAATTTGTATTCTATCTATTTTTCAGAGATGTTTTCAAGTTCTAGAACAGTTCATGAACATTAAATGGCAGTTCTAGAATTACAAGCTCTAGAACAGTTCAAGAACTTAAATTGCGAAGTTCAAGAACCGTTCTTGAACAAGTTCTTGAACGGGTTCTAGAACAGTTCATGAACATTAAATGGCAGTTCTAGAATTACAAGCTCTAGAACAGTTCAAGAACATAAATTGCGAAGTTCAAGAACCGTTCAAGAACAGTTCCTGAATAGCACTTTCTGTAAGTTTTCAATTTTATTTTTGAATGTATCTTGATCATATGAGGTGTGTATTTTCACTAGTGTTTCTAGCTTGTGAAAACAGACCTGGTCCAGCTGGGGTTTCACACTGTCCATGAATTTAATGGTACATTTTTTATCGTTCTTGAACCGGATACCAATTCCTCTTCTGTGAAGAGAAGTGAACACAGGTGTTTAAATTTGTTGTGGTCACCGACCACACCTGCAATGTCTTCTTCGAAATGTTCCTCTGACACTGTGACTGCCGCAGCAGTGACCGGAACCTTGTCACGTTTAAGTGTAATTTTCGGGTCTTCTTTTATGGCGGACACCTCAACCGTAGGTTTCATTTTCGTTCTTTCGTCTTGTCCAGACAGTTCGTCTGCTCGCTCCAATTGATTGACACGGTCCTCAAACTTCTGACATTTTCTCAGCAAGCTACTTACATCTTCCTCTAGTCTCCCTGAAAGAATATATATTTTCTGCCCAAAGTTTGACCTAATGCTGTTAAGTTAATTTATGTTATTACTATTTAGTCATTGCTGTAGGTTCGAAAAGAGTTGGGTCAAACAGAGTTGCTGCAGTGTTTAAAATGTTTTTCTTGACCAAACGGCCTAGTTTCTTTACGGAAATGACAGATTAACGAAAGACCAAGTTTGATCAAATTCTACCTGGTAGTTTCAGGAGATATTGTGTGAAAGCCTTTATTTAATTTTACTAGTAGTGACCTATTTTTTGATGGAGCGACCTAATTTTAACAAAATAAATATTAATTAATTCAATAGTTGGTGTGCTTCATAATGGGAGCATTATCGCGGATTAACGTCCGTGTTACCAACAATACAACAAACTTTTCGCACACCAACTATTGAATTAATTAATTTCACCAACCAGATTTTTTTCAGGCAATAATCGTGATAATATTGTATTTTTCACCCACTTAGTAATCACGGTAATATGGACCAGCATCATAATACAAACGGCACACATGCATACAAATACACGTAATTTATAAAGGTCTACGGTTTTTATTTTTGAGTACCTACATGACCATTGTTGCGTAGTCACCCACGAGTAAAGGAAATATTTATTTTGTATAAATGAATAACTTCGTCCCAAGACCGTTTCAGTTTAACAATAAACAAATATGAACCAAAATCCAATGAATGCAGACATCTAAGAAAGGAAAAAAATATATATTTATAAAAAAATAAATGGATAAAAAACCACAAACACTTGTCTGAATACGTGTAAATGTTTGGGTACTATGCCATTACTGTACAGGTAAGCCAGCCTGGCGTCCCGGTGGAATGCGGGGTCGTATCACGGGAATACCGTGGCCGTTTTATGGCTATTGGAAGTTCGTACAGCTTGTACAGTGAGAATGATAGTGTTTCTATAATATCTAAGTTAAAAAAAAAGAAATAAAAGAACATACAAGAAATGAAGTACCTGATAAGCTAGAAGCTTATATCGGTATCGGATACAGAAAGAACAAGAACAAGAATTAGCAGACCTAATCATATGGTTT